>CM042253.1:44769854-45042354 GCA_023566225.1 Romanogobio albipinnatus
ATTTTTAACCCAGCATTTTTTAGAGTGTAAATTATACAATTCATTTTGGTAACACTTCACTCTAAAAAATGCTGGGTTAAAAAAAATGGACAAACCCAGCAATTGGGTTGTTTTAACCCATTGATTGGGTTGTTTTAACCCAGCGATTGGGTTGTTTTACACAAACATTTAACCCAGCCGCTGGGTTAAAACAACCCAATAATTGCTGGGTTTGTACATTATCAACCCAACTTGGGTTGTTTTTAACCCAGCATTTTTTAGAGTGTTTAAAATAAGTGTTTCATTTGTCAAAATTATAATGCCAGCATTTCATTATCTTAGTTAATGTTAACTTCAGCATTTAATAAAAATAAAAAATCTAATCAAAAGTTAACCTTTTTTAATTGTTTAGAACTAAGCATATTGACGCGAGTACACACAGTTTAACAGGATTGTACCTCTGAAACAATTGCAGTTTATATTGCTTTTAAGTTCTTACTTTTAGATATTGTTTCTAAATACATTTTAATTTTTCAGATCTGTTAACATTACTAAAATGATGCATGTAAAACTGATCTTTTTCATTCAAAACAATAATACATAATTCACAATGCTTTCTTTTAATCAAAATAGTGTATTTTTGCTTTCCCTTTGGTTTTTTCTTTTAGAACCAAATCATAACATTTGTGGAACATTCTTTATAGGTATTATTTTTATAACCAAAAACTAAAGGTACTAATATAAACAGACACTGATTTAAACAGGACAGACATATACAGTAGGATTATGGGAAAGGGCCAAAAGTAATTGCCTATGATGGTTTGGATGTCACATCACACCCTGAATGGTTAAAATGATTAAAAATTGAGAAATGAGGGTTCATGCACTGTGAACAATGAACAGTTATTTTTTTACATCAACAACGGATAATAAATGCTGCAGAACATATTGCTCATTGTTAGTTTATGTTAACTGGACCTTATTGTAAAGTGTCACCTGATTGAATTTGTATCTGTTTGTGTACCTGCAGGCGTTTCGGGACAAAATGTGCATCGTGCCAGCAGGGGATTCCCCCAACACAGGTGGTCCGGAAAGCTCAGGACTTTGTGTACCACCTTCACTGCTTCGCCTGTGTAATGTGCAGCAGGCAGCTGGCCACTGGGGATGAGTTCTACCTCATGGAGGACGGGAGGCTCGTGTGCAAGGAGGACTATGAAACAGCCAAACAAAATGGTGAGCTGTTGTCTTCAGATCAGTGCAAATCACGCCTTCTTCAACCATCAATTGGTTGCTCCTGTTATGCTGTACATTTTAAGCTGTTAAAAAAAATGTAAAAGCAAAAACAAAACAAATGAATATGTTTGTATTGAAGGATCAGACGACTATTAGAATGTCAGAAATATGCTCAGAAAATGTATTAATTATACTTGATGTTTTTTTTATTCACACAATGACAAGATAGATATAGGGATAGAAATAAAGTTCTAATCTTAACCATTGTTCACTAAGGGACTGAGTGTTAGCTTGCATGAGGGTTTTGAGGATTTAGTTTTATTTTAAACCACATTTTGAATATTTTAAAACCATTTTTTTTAAATAATATTAATTTCTGTAATTGTATAACACATGATTGAATGTTATAAAGCAGGGCAAATCAATTAACACTATACAAAACATCACAGAACTGTGACATTATGTCACTTCCTGGAGGTGATGTCATTGACATGATCATCACGTGTGACTACAATATAGTATATATATATATATATATATATATATATATATATATATATATATATATATATATATATATATATATATATATATATATATATATATATATATATATTTATTTTTTTTATTTTTTATTGTAGTCACATGTGATGATCATGTCAATGACATCATCCTCCAGGAAGTGACATAATGTCACAGTTCTGTGGTGTGTGTGTGTGTGTGTGTGTGTGTGTGTGTGTGTATATATATATATATATATATGTGTGTGTGTGTGTGTATGTACACTCTAAAAAATGCTGGGTTAAAAATGACCCAAGTTGGGTTGAAACTGGACTAACCCAGCAATTAGGTTGTTTTAACCCAGCGATTGGGTTGTTTTAAGCAAACATTTAACCCAACCGCTGGGTTAGTCCATTTTCAATCCAACTTGCGTTATTTTTAACCCAGCATTTTTTAGAGTGTATATTTGTGGAAATGTAGAGATATATATAATACATTATATCAAATATAAATAAACAGCATGGAAAGTGAAAATTAAAACAATTAAAACATTCATGGGGTATTACATATGACTATATTTACGTATAAATATGCTATATATATATATATGTATACAGTATAAAATAAACATGAATATTTAAAACATTCAAATCTTAAAATGTATGTATGAGATTACTTTATATGCATTTATTTAAAATAAATAATATAAAATAACGTGTTATAATAACATTTATTATTTTTATTATTATTATATATATTTATGAGTTATGCCTATTACTACAGACCCATCAAAATTGTAGGTAGTTCTCTCTAAAAAAATGCTGGGTTGTTTCAAACCGTGGTTGGGTCAAATATGGACAAACCCAACCATTGGTTTACATTTTGTTATTCAATTTGCAAGCCCACAGTTGGGTTTGTCCATTTTTGACCCAAACACGGGTTGAAACAACCCAGCATTTTTTAGAGTGTTGCTGAACTGGCACATGATATGCTTTTAAACCAGCTGCTGCGGTTTCTACTGTAAATGCATTGCCTCAGGCTCGGCCCACCTCACTGGATTTTCTGTCTCAATTGGAAATCATTCTGACAGCAAAGTTCAGGAGTGGAGATGGCGTAATTAACTTCTTCTTTTACAATCATAGAGAGACACTGAGAGATCAGAGGAGGCAACAGGATGGTACTAAGGAGACAAAATCACCATTAACTACAGTCTAGTAGGGTCTAGTGTCTGGCATATTAAGTCTCTCGGTGATCTGACCTCTCATGGATCTGCCTCTGAAAGCCCCTCACGCTGTATTTATGGAGATTTCTGTGGGCTGTTGATTGATTATATTAAGTGATGCAATGCACTTTTACGGTAGGGCCCCAATAACTCGCACTGGCATGCCATTCTCCGGAGAGATTTATTCCCTTTTCCGCCACAGTGTGACAGTTTCAGGGGAGTATCGACTGGCCATGTGTGAGCACTTCCACTCAAAGCATCCCACAAACTCTTCTGTACTTGTATCCCACAGTAGACGAGCTACTGACATTTTGCCTGATGATATTTGTAGATGCTTGAGAAGTTTGAGAACTGTGAATCCGTTCAGTTGAATTGAAATATTATTCGATTCACTTTTTTGAGTTCAGACCTGCTCATGTCGATTTCAAAATAAACTTTTCATTACGGCAATTATTTCAGTTCGGTTAAACACGGGTTATGATGTCATTTAGTCAAAATATCAAAAATTCTTAGAACACATTTTACAGTTTTATTGTTTAAAGACATCATTTTACTAAATACTTCTATTTGAAATAAATGCTATTCTTTTGACCTTTCTATTAATCAAAATAGACAAAATTTACACTAAAAATATTAAGCAGCACAGCAGTTTTCAACATTGATAATAATCATAAATGTTTCCTGAGCATCAGCATATTAGAATGATTTCTGAAGGATCATGTGACTCTGAAGACTGGAGTAATGATGCTGACAATTCAGCTTTGCCATGACAGGAATAAATGACATTACATCATATATTAAAATATAACA
The DNA here is from genome assembly GCA_023566225.1 of Romanogobio albipinnatus. Taxonomy (NCBI): domain Eukaryota; kingdom Metazoa; phylum Chordata; class Actinopteri; order Cypriniformes; family Gobionidae; genus Romanogobio; species Romanogobio albipinnatus. The sequence goes on from CM042253.1 coordinate 44,773,600, forward strand.
AAAATAGTCATTTTAAATTGTAATAATTCACAATATTAGTTACAGTATATAAGTGCAGCCTTGGTGAGTATAAGAGATAAGCATAAGAAACATCAATCTTACCGACCTCAAACTTTTGAACAGTGCTGTATATATGTGTATATTTTATGTGCAATTTTGTCCATGTTAAAATACTTTCTGCCTCATCCTGATATGCAAAGATAAGTATAAGAGGCCCGAATCAGTTCATCCGGACAATGAAAACCATGTTAAAATACTTTCTACCTCATCCTCATATGCAAAGATAAGTATAAGAGGCTTGAATCTGTTCAACCAGACAATGGAAGACCATGTTAAAATACTTTCTGCCTCATCCTGATATGCAAAGATAAGTATAAGAGGCCCGAATCAGTTCATCCGGACAATGAAAACCATGTTAAAATACTTTCTACCTCATCCTCATATGCAAAGATAACCATAAGAGGCCTGAATCAGTTCATCCAGACAATGGTAGACCATGTTAAAATACTTTCTACCTCATCCTCATATGCAAAGATAAGCATAAGAGGCTCAAATCTGTTCAACCAGACAATGGAAGTACAGTTCTGTTTAGTGGCACAGAAGTGACACACTTTCAATATATTTTTATAATAATGTGTGTGTTACAGATGATTCAGAGACAGGAGCAAAACGTCCACGGACCACCATCACAGCCAAACAGCTGGAGACACTCAAAAGCGCCTACAAGAACTCGCCTAAGCCAGCACGGCATGTGCGCGAGCAGCTCTCCTCAGAAACGGGCCTGGACATGAGAGTGGTGCAGGTGAGACTAGAAGTCAAATTAGGCTTCAAAGTGTGGCTGTCTGAGTCCTGACTGAGGCTTGTTTTGTCCACAGGTGTGGTTTCAAAACAGACGGGCAAAAGAGAAACGGCTGAAGAAAGACGCTGGTCGGCACCGCTGGGGTCAGTTCTACAAAAGTGTCAAACGCAACCGAGGGTCCAGTAAGACGGAGAAGGAGAGCTCAGCCGATGACGCAGGACTCAGCGATAGTGAGCTCAGTTTCAGAGGTGAGTCTATTTACACCTCCCACGATGCCTCTTTCTCTCCGTATTCTTTTCAAAAACATCCATTCACGCATTCATTTCCTTTTATTTTTTTGAAATATGCCACTTGATGGATTGTTTGGAATATTCAAATGAGGTTTTTGGTTCTGCTACGTGCTTTTTTTTTATGATTATTTCATTTTTGTCAGCCAGTTTTGAGAACTCATAAAAGTCTGGAGCCGCTTTCAAAGGGAGGCTGTGTTTACGAGAAATGAGAGCAGCGATGCACAAACTCTATAAAATTGGTGAAGCTTTTAGTCAATTAGAGAAGAAGCACACCGGGCCTTTGTTGTTGTTGAAAGAACAGAGCCGGGTTTGCGCTCCTGTGCGTTCAGAGAGTACATCACAAATGCTCACCGCGTCTCAGATACTTCCAGAAGCATGTATGTAATCTCCTTTTTAAATGGGATATTTATTGTCTTTCTCATAGCTGCAATTCTTCTTCTTCTATGTGTAAGAGTTTCTATACACTACACTCTAAAAATGTTGGGTTGTTTCAGTCATTGGGTTACATTTTTTTGTATCAAATTTTTACCCCAACGGTTGGGTTTGGCCGTATTTGCCCACATTTTGGGTAAAACAACCCAGCATTTGTACCATTCAAAAGCTTGCGTTCAGTAAGATGTCATTGCTTTCATCAAATATGATGAAAAATACAGTAATATTATTCCTGTGATGACAAAGTTGAATGTTCAGCTTCAAGGGATAGTTCACTCAAAAATGAAAATTTACTCACCCTCGAGCTATCTGGTGTATATGACATTCTTCTTTTAGACAAATACAATCAGAGATCAAATGTCCTGGCTAATCCAAGCTTTATCATGGCTGTGTAATAACTTTATAAATGTAACATGTTAAATATGGATATTTTTCTTACACAAATCCATCGCGTTGCTTCGGAAGGCCTTTATTAACCCCCTGGTGCCGTGTGGAGTACTTTTATAATGGATGGATGCACTTTTTGGGCTCCCATTCACTGCCGTTATAAAGCTTGGATTAGCCAGGATTTTTTTTTTATATATAACTCTTTGTCTGAAAGAAGAATGTCATATAGGCTACACCTACAGGGTGAGTAAACCATGGGGTAATTTTCATTCTTGGGTGAACTGTCCCATTCAGTGTCACATGATCCTTCAGAAATCATTCTGATATGCTGATTTGCAGCTCAATAAACATTTCTTATCAATATTTTAGTGGAAACCATGATACATTTTGTTTTCCAGGATTCTTTGAAGAATAGAAAGTTCAAAAGAACAGCATTTATTTTGAAATAGAAATATTTTGTAACATTATAAATGTCTTTTCTGTCACTTTTGATCAATTGAATGCATCCTTGCTGAATATTAATTTCTACTGACACCAAACTTTTGAACAATAGTGTATGTGTATTTAGAAAGAACAATCTTGAAAGTGATGTTGTGTGCTCTCTCTAACAGAAGACCAGATCCTGTCAGACCTGGGTCACGCTAACGGCTTGTACGGAAGCGTCGGAGACGTCTCGAACGGCAACATGCTCAACGGGAGCTTCTCCCTGGAGGGGGGCGGGCAGCCTTACCATGACCTGCGGGCAGGAAGTCCCTACGGCCTGCCACAGTCCCCCTCATCCATCACTTCCCTCCCAGGCCACACCCCGCTGCTTAACAACTTAGGCTTCAGCATGGACGGCATCATGGGTCAGGTCGGTCAGCCCAATGTAGGTCAAGCTCTGAGAGCAATGGCAGGAGGACCCACCTCTGACCTGTCGACAGGAAGTAGCACGGGCTACCCAGACTTCCCCACCAGCCCTGCCTCGTGGCTCGATGAAATGGACCACTCCCAGTTCTGAGGTCAAAGGTCATAATGGAAAGTGCGGTACTATGGACGTTTGAAGATTTTATAGACATCTTTCCCAGAACCGTGGCGAAGTGTTTGTGTGGCAAGGGTATTTGGTACGCCTAAAATGGCACCCACTTCAACCTTGCTGAATGGCGTGCTGATACGAGCAACCCGTCGTGGAATGTCTGCGCTGTATCATAATTTTGTAACTCATATTTTTTCATTGTTCTCAAAACTGGATTGGACGATTTCCAGCATGAAATGGCGTGCAGTTGAAAATGGCGTTCACCACCCTGGAAAAACAATCACGATCCACCACGTTTCTGAGAACAAGAGGGTCCGTGCATGTTTCCGAATGAGGAAGAGAACCGTCCACGACGCACTTTATGTTCCTCCTCGACTGCACACGGCAGGCTGAATACGGGAAAGAGAGGAGTGCACCGAGCAAGGAGAGATATTTAAACAAGTGGCACAAGTGTATCTTTCCTACTTACAAGGGTTTGGGATTTTAATGGTTGAAACTTTCTAAACGGCTCTTCTAGAGGTGGCCCTTCACATTAGGTCTGAAGAATAGATAAAGATTATTTTTTAATAAGGATGAGTCCGCATGCACTGCTCTGAGTTTTTCAAAATGGTCCCTGTCCGTTCAACACTTTTCCGTTAAACCCAGGCATCCTGGATAAGCAATGAAACAAAACAAGTTGGTTAAAAGTTTAAAATAACGGTTCATATTTATTTCCGGCACTATTTAATATATTTGATATTTATAAGGTTGGTATTACCATGAAAATACTTTTGTTTCTCATTGCTATTATTAGTCATTGCTCCATGAGCAAAAATACATATCCTACATGCATTAGAATGTCATTTATTTCAGAGCAGATGACAACGGTGGATTTTTTTTTTTTTTTTCGGAATATGTGATTGGCCAATTATTATCATCAAGCAAAACATGTGAAAGGGAAAACTTACATTTCTTATTTAACACATTTAGCAACAACTATGAGGATTTTGTGTTATTTATTCCTATACCAATGTCAGTATTATGAAGAGTTGGATTATGGGACAGAGTACGTGTTGATGTAAAACTATAAAACTGGTGACACAAGAGGGAAATAATTTTCATTTTGTTATTGCAAAATTTGGACCCACATAATGGTGACTGAGTAAAGATGGCGCTATGCTGAAAGAGTGAACATAAGCTAACAAAGAGCAACATGAAAAAAGAAAAAGAACCATTCAGAAATGTTTTTGTTGAGTCTTAATGGCTGTAAATTTTGTAAAGTCTCAAAAAGTGTCCACAGTCTTGTTTCATGAGCACTATTTATTGCTATGGATCTTTGAAAAAAAAGAGCACTGAATTTAGTCCTATATGCCTTCTGTCCAATGGTATGAGTTGTGTACAGTCAAATCTATATGGAGAAATAAAGCTGAATTGTCTTTGGGTTACTGCGATGCTCTTTTTTTATTTATATATATATATATATATATATATATATATATATATATATATATATATGCATTTGGCAGACGCTTTTATGCAAAGCGACTTACAGTGCCCTTATTACAGGGACAGTCCCCCTGGAGCAACATGGAGTAAAGTGCCTTGCTCAAGGACACACTGGTGACCGCTGGGATCGAACCAGCAACCTTCTGGGTATCAGTTCCATGGTTTAACCCACCGGACCACCATCTCACACACACATATATATATATATATATATGTATATTTTTTTTTTTACTTCATACCCTTTTATTAACCATGATTATAACAGCTTTACCAGCTATAACAGTTGTTTTTTAATAGTAAATCACTTATTTGATTCTCATTTAAATAAACAAATACATTGCACATAATGCAAAAAATGCCCTATAGATAATGCCCTGATATATATATATATATATATATATATATATATATATATATATATATATATATATATATATATATATATATATATATATATATATATATATATATATATATATATATATGCACTCACCTAAAGGATTATTAGGAACACCAAACTAATACTGTGTTTGACCCCCTTTCGCCTTCAGAACTGCCTTAATTCTACGTGGCATTGATTCAACAAGGTGCTGAAAGCATTCTTTAGAAATGTTGGCCCATATTGATAGGATAGCATCTCGCAGTTGATGGAGATTTGTGGGATGCACATCCAGGGCACGAAGCTCCCGTTCCACCACATCCCAAAGATGCTCTATTGGGTTGAGATCTGGTGACTGTGGGGGCCATTTTAGTACAGTGAACTCATTGTCATGTTCAAGAAACCAATTTGAAATGATTCGAGCTTTGTGACATGGTGCATTATCCTGCTGGAAGTAGCCATCAAAGGATGGGTACATGGTGGTCATAAAGGGATGGACATGGTCAGAAACAATGCTCAGGTAGGCCGTGGCATTTAAACGATGCCCAATTGGCACTAAGGGGCCTAAAGTGTGCTAAGAAAACATCCCCCACACCATTACACCACCAGCCTGCACAGTGGTAACAAGGCATGATGGATCCATGTTCTCATTCTGTTTACGCCAAATTCTGACTCTACCATCTGAATGTCTCAACAGAAATCGAGACTCATCAGAAACATTTTTTCAGTCTTCAACTGTCCAATTTTGGTGAGCTTGTGCAAATTGAAGCCTCTTTTTCCTATTTGTAGTGGAGATGAGTGGTACTCGGTGGGGTCTTCTGCTGTTGTAGCCCATCCACCTCAAGGTTGTGCGTGTTGTGGCTTCACAAATGCTTTGCTGCATACCTCGGTTGTAACGAGTGGTTATTTCAGTCAAAGTTGCTCGTCTATCAGCTTGAATCGGTCGGCCCATTCTCCTCTGACCTCTAGCATCAACAAGGCATTTTCGCCCACAGGACTGCCGCATACTGGATGTTTTTCTCTTTTCACACCATTCTTTGTAAACCCTAGAAATGGTTGTGCGTGAAAATCCCAGTAACTGAGCAGATTGTGAAATACTCAGACCGGCCCGTCTGGCACCAACAACCATGCCACGCTCAAAATTGCTTAAATCACCTTTCTTTCCCATTCTGACATTCAGTTTGGAGTTCAGGAGATTGTCTTGACCAGGACCACACCCCTAAATGCATTGAAGCAACTGCCATGTGATTGGTTGATTAGATAATTGCATTAATGAGAAATTGAACAGGTGTTCCTAATAATCCTTTAGGTGAGTGTATATATATATATATATATATATATATATATATATATATATATATATATATATATATATATATATAAACAAAATGTATAACCTCACCACATTAACTTTGTGTCATTAAACTCATGTCACCATGTTTAATGATGTCATCTAAATTAAATTTGCTTGCAAAATATAAAAGAACTGACCAAGCTGGGTTTTAAAGTGTTTATGAGGGGCTCTAGCTTAATTAGCTTAATAAATACCATATGCGTATTTGAATTCTTCACATTTTATACGAACAGATTTTTTTTCTTCCATTTTTTAAATTAGTGGCATTGTGCACGTCAGCATTTACTTAATTTTCGGTATTAATGTTTTGAACTACAAAAACATATATATTCAATTCAATTCAATTCAAATTTATTTGTATAGCGCTTTTCACAATACACATTGTTTCAAAGCAGCTTTACAGAAAGTGCATTTCATAGATGAACAGTATAAAAAATGTTAAAAAACACAATGTTAAAGAACAATGTTCGAAAAAGATAATCAGTCGTGTATTAATTTAGGCCATAACAACGCTGGCGTTGAGTCGTCTCTTCACAGGCGTGGAGTCGTCTCATCACAGGTGTTGGGGCATCCAAAGTCTTCATGAGAGGCTGGATACCAACCAATATATGTGTCCATACCTTGTGGTTACATAAAAAACAATGGAATAATATTTTTTTCTGCAAATCCCGCCACACACACACAAACATGTGGAACTTTCAGACGCACATCTGTTCGCCGGCTCCACGCGCTCATCCTTCTGCTTCCACAGACTGTAGCAGATTGCCGTTTAGTCAAACCTTCCCTAATCCCCTAAAATGTTACCTAATTGTAAACTCCTCCGTGAAATGAGGACAATAGGCTGCCTGATGTTCTCAACGGCCAGAAAACAGACAACTGTGAGTAAAATAATCACATGGACACAAACACTATAGCACTATAGCATCTCAAAACCACGTCCTTAACTATCCAAATTTGTAAAAACGTACGAAGGCTAAATAGAATGATATAATTAATATCTTAAGATTGTGTTTTCAGCTTGCGTTTAGCTGGAAACACTATCGATTTCCTTGCATGAAAGCAATATTTATGGAATAAACCGAAAAAGAAGGGCTTTAATAGCAAAACAGTCACTCTTTGCAGAGAAACACGCCACAAACAAGCTGATTTCACTCAGCCATTGATTGGGGCTGCCGCGGCCATTAATGTACAGCCTTTAATAGTTCAGTCTTACAAAGATAAACAGCGACAAAGACAGTTGGGATAATTTACACGCCACTTACAGCACTAGTATACATATAAATCTGAGCAAATTCCTGCACTGTTGCTTTAGCAAAGATGACAAACACAAGCACAAATGCCATTATCATCGATCTGCGAGCTTTTATTACGAACTTCCTGAAGCCAACGATTCACCAGCCTCCCGGGTGAGAAGGAATAAATTAACATGCAAATAGTTATTCAGCCTAAATTTAATCTGGGCTGCATATACGGGGTATTTATCCACTGACATCTTGTTTGGCATTTTAATTCAACAGCCATACAAATAAAGAAAGGGTCATTTTGCAAGGACAAATGGTCACATAGTATAACTGTAGAGGTGTAATGGGCAGCATTTTCATTTGCATTTGATGTAATAAAGAAGCCAGCTCTCTATAAGCACTAGAATGGCCTCTGCCTTTGATGGACTGGAACTCATGTTTATTACTCGGCTCTTTCTGGAATAGCTAGCCCACTTGAATCACCATTTAGCAGTCTGAAATCTGAACACTCAAGGTCCCGATTTACTCTCAAGTTCTTTTTCGTTCTTCGTTTAGGAGTAAAAAGAAGTTTGAAATACCTTTGTAGCAAGTGCAAAGGTACCTTTACCTATACTGCTTTAGCGAACATCCAAATGGAGCCTACTCTGCTGAGAGCGACGTTTAGACGTTTACTCTGCTGCTCTCTTTCCTCTCAATAAGAAAATGAACACACACACAAAAAAAAAAAAAAGCAGTTAAAGGATTAGTTCACTTTACAATGAAAATTACCCCATGATTCACTCACCCCCAAGCCATCCTAGGTGTATAAGACTTTCTTCTTTAATGTACACAGTCAGAGTTATAATAATAATAAATATATTGATGCTTCCAAGCTTTATAATGGCAGTGAACGGGGGTCATGAGTTTGAAGCTAAAAAAAAAGTGCATCCATCATCATAAACATAATCCACACGGCTCCGGGGGGTTAATAAAGGCCATCTGAAGCAAATCGATGGGTTTTTGTAAGAAAAATATCCATATTTAAAACGTCATAAAGAAAGTGCAATGCCTCTCGCTGTTCAAAATGCTTACGCTACGCCCTAGTCATACGTCAGTTTTGCTTTTTTCGTAAGTCGTAGGAAGGCGGTTAGCTGAAGCTTGATATTTTACTTTATAAAGTTTTAAACATGAATATCTTTCCAACAACCCATCGATTCGCTTCAGAAGGCCTTTATTAACCCCTTGGAGCCGTGTGGAATACGTTTGTAAGGATGCATGGGCGTCGGAACCATTGTATGTGGGTGGGACAAGACCCACCCACTTTTTATGATCAATGATATTGGACCCACTCACTTTTATCGTCTCTAACATTCAGTACATGTCTGTTTACCTAACCCTAATCGATAAACACTTATTATTAAACGTTAGACGCTTTATTTCCATTTTTCTAATATTTTCGTCATTTTTATTGAAAATAAATGCCTTTCCGATCTGATATGTGATGGGAAAAGGGAGAAGTTTGAGCTCGGCGAAAGGCGGACTCGAACCGCGGGTCGATTTGTGTCAAAACTAATGCCGTGCGTCTTACCCCTACACTATTGACGCTCTCAATGATATGGCGATTCCCGTAATTTTGTCTTTCCGAACTATACGCTTAGCAAGCAAAGTGGTATATTTGTACTTATTGGCATCTACTCCAGTAAAAAAATTCTGAGGACCCACCCACATTTTTTTTGCTTCCGACACCCATGTAATGATGGATGCACTTTTTTGAGCCTCAAACTCCTGTTCACTGCCATTATAAAGCTTTGAAGCGTCAGGATATTTATTAATATAACTCTGATTGTGTTCATTAGAAAGAAGAAAGTCATGTAACACCTAGAATGGCTTGAGAGTGAGTAAATCATGGGGTAATTTTCATTTTTAAATGAACTAATCCTTCAAGAAATCATCTGGTAATAGCTATGGATGTTTGCATGAACTCTGCAATTTGACAGTCCAGTCAAGTAAAGACAAGTTTACATTTAATCATTTAGCAGACACTTTTATCCAAAGCGACTTGCAAATGAGAAGAACAATAGAAGCAATCAAACCAACAATAGGGCAACAGTATGTAAGTGCTGTGACTATTCCAGGTCATTCCACAAGCATGGACCAGTCAAGGTAAAGGTCACTGATAGTGATTTTGTGCCTCTTTGTGCTGGCACCATATGGCGCTGTTCACTTGCAGAATGCTTCTAGACACATAATCTAAAGTAGTGAGTTTAGGTAGGGGTGCAAAGCCAGTGGTTGTTCTGTAGGCAAACATCAGTGCCTTGGATTTGATGCGACCAGCAATTGGCAACCAGTGCAAATTGATGAATAAAGTGTGACGTGCACTCTCTATGGCTCGTTAAAGACCACTCTTGCTGCAGCATTCTGGACCAGTTGCAGAGGTTTGATAATGCATGCTGGAAGGCCTGCCAAGAGAGCATTTCAATAGTCCAGTCTGGATAGAACAAGAGCTTGGAGTTGTGTAACATGCTCCGATAGGAAGGGCCTGATCTTACTAATGTTGTATAAGGCAAATCTGCAGGACCGGGCAGTTCTAGCAATGTGGTCTGTGAAGTTTAACTGATCATCAATCACAACTTCAAGGTTCCTGGCTGTCCTGGATGGAGTTATGGTTGAGGAACCTAGCTGAATGGAGAATTTAGCTGAGACCACAAGCAGTTCTGTCTTTGCAACGTTGAGTTGAAGGTGGTGGACCTTCATCCAACAACTGAAGAGTAGTCAGGAACTCACCGCGCCTTCAAATTAGTCCGAATGAGGTGCGTAGACAGAAAATTCCAAACAGTGAAACACTTCAAGAGAGTCTTCACAGCACACTCTACCAAAGAAGAAGTCATCAGTTGTGAGATAAAAACAATGCTTTACTGAGAGGCAAACGTTTCAGTCACATGCGACATTTGTAAATGCCAAGCTTACAATCTCTCTTTGTACAATCATTGTAAGCTTGGCATAAGTTTGAGTGTGCGGACTCTCTTGAAGTCCTTCATACAGCAAGAAATGTTTGTCAGGCAAGCTGAGATGCAAGCAGTTACTGTCGGATCATCTGGCTGGAATGAGAGGTAGAATTGTGTCATCAGCATAGCAATGAAACAAAAAGCATGTTTCTGAGTGACATATCCTAGTGATGACATGCAGATGGAGAAGAGAAGTGGTCCAAGCACTGAGCCCTGGGGCACACCAGTAGCTAGATGTTGCAACTTAGACACCTCAATCCTCCACAACACCCTGAAGGAGAGGTAAGACTTGAGCCATTGGAATGCGGTTTCTGAGATGCTCTTTGTCATGAGGGTTGACAGGATGATCTGGTGGTTAACTGGTGGTTAAGGAGCAGACAAGATGATATCCATACGTTGAGTACTGATGATTTGGAAGCTGCTCTTGCCAGTCTCAGAGCTTCAGTAACCGAGAGCAGGGCAGTCTCAGTTTAGTGGGCACTTTTGAAATCTGGCTGATTGTTATCCAGTAGGTTGTTCTGTGTTAGAACATGGAACATGGAAAACACTGTCATGTTGCCTTCAATTAGAATTACACTTCAGTTCCTAGTATAAAGCAGCTCTCCAGTGTTTGTTTTCACTCATGGACATCAGACTTTGACGGATTCAACAGAGGAAATGAACCGGAGAAGATTTAAACTTCAAAGAGGGCGGAGCCCCAGAGTACACCTACCTATTACGTAATTGACACTGACAAATGGTAGTTCTAAGATGTTTACCAGCCGGAGCGACTGGCACTAGCAGCTGTGGTCTATAGCGTCCTTGTTAGCGTGCCCGCCTCCTGCGCCGGAGTCCCCGGTTCGAATCCTGCTCAGAGCGAGCCGAGTCACATCCGTTACACTTAGTGATGGCGACATTGAAGTTGTGAGATCATAGTGTAGTTTGTTAATACATTTAGCAATTGTTTTTAGTTTTTAAAAGTTGTGTTAATTTCTGAAGATTATCATGACCAAAACATTCACAAATCATAAACATTTGCTGGTCACATAGCTTATTTTCTGCAATAATCCAAAAACAATGGAAAAATCTTATTGGGTTTTTTGTTGAGGGAACCAGGAACTGGCCCCATTTTCAGTTTTAAAATTACTTTAACATTGTTGCAGTGTTTGGAGATATTAGTGGGATATTTTTCAACATATTTTGCTGGCTGGCAAATTCTAAGCAAGGCTGGAGTAAAGCATGGCATTAAGAGTATTCTAGTACATGTCATTCCATTTAAGCTGGACAAGCAGCTGAATAGCCAGAGAAAGAGATAGACAAAAAGAGAGAAAGTGAAAGGGACAGACAGTGAGAGAGAGAAAGAGTGAGAGTAACAAACCTCCACCATCTGGCACTAATGGTGTTAGGGAAGCATCCAGAGAGGCGACTTGTAAAAATGCATAAACGTTAAGTAAAGAAAGCTGAGCAATATGGGACATGATTTTAGAGGAGTCCGTGTCAAAAGTGAAGAGCTCAGGGGGAAATTGAGAGACATAATGGAAACATAATGGGCTTAGTGTCACTGTCGTGCAGACAAGCCCACAGAGGATGCCGTCAGCGGCATTGACCCTCCCCCAACTCCAGCGGATTTATGGAAATTACCGGAATAAGGGACAAACAGCCTTTACAAACAAACCAATACCGTAATTCCTGCCTGTCTGTAGAATAACTAAAGCGACGGGCAGAGGATCTTGCTCTCGAGGAGGGATGCAGCTGTGCAGGCCCAAACCTGGGGTATGGGCTGTTTTTCACTCCTCCACTTGAGCCCCCTTTTTATTCAATAAGTCATAGGACGATTTAAGGTGCAGTCACACTAGCAATGTTTTTTCAATGTTTTTGTTAATAACAGCAATGTACAGTATGGAGCACTGCTAACACAGAAGTCACTTTCAAAACAAGAATTTTTCTGTTGGTCAGCGTGGAGAACTCCATGACCAAACTCTGTGACCAAATTGAACAACAAGGGAAATCTGCATGGATAATTTTTTCTACCTTATGTGAAACTCCTGAAATGACTGGATTTCACCCACAAAATTTCAAAGAACAATGCTAAATATGAGCGCACGTTTGGAGAAAAGGGGATTCTCATAGTTTTTTGAACAAATGTGTATCAGCTGTAGAGCTTTGTTTAAAACAAAGTTTAAGGATCCCTATGTATTGGTTGTTTGGAAAACGTTCAAAAACCCTAAGTCACTCAGTATACACTCACCTAAATGATTATTAGGAACACCGGTTCAATTTCTCATTAATGCAATTATCTAATCAACCAATCACATGGCAGTTGCTTCAATGCATTTAGGGGTGTGGTCCTGGTCAAGACAATCTCCTGAACTCCAAACTGAATGTCAGAATGGGAAAGAAAGGTGATTTAAGCAATTTTGAGCGTGGCATGGTTGTTGGTGCCAGACGGGCCGGTCTGAGTATTTCACAATCTGCTCAGTTACTGGGATTTTCACGCACAACCATTTCTAGGGTTTACAAAGAATGCTGTGAAAAGGGAAAAACATCCAGTATGCGGCAGTCCTGTGGGCGAAAATGCCTTGTTGATGCTAGAGGTCAGAGGACAACACACAGACACATAATCTTTAGCACACAGCACACTTTAGGCCCCTTAGTGCCAATTGGGCATCGTTTAAATGCCACGGCCTACCTGAGCATTGTTTCTGACCATGTCCATCCCTTTATGACCACCATGTACCCATCCTCTGATGGCTACTTCCAGCAGGATAATGCACCATGTCACAAAGCTTGAATCATTTCAAATTGGTTTCTTGAACATGACAATGAGTTCACTGTACTAAAATGGCCCCCACAGTCACCAGATCTCAACCCAATAGAGCATCTTTGGGATGTGGTGGAACGGGAGCTTCGTGCCCTGGATGTGTATCCCACAAATCTCCATCAACTGCAAGATGCTATCCTATCAACATGCCCCAACATTTCTAAAGAATGCTTTCAGCACCTTGTTGAATCAATGCCACGTAGAATTAAGGCAGTTCTGAAGGCGAAATGGGGTCAAACACAGTATTAGTTTGGTGTTCCTAATAATCCTTTAGGTGAGTGTATTTGTGTTCTTTAAGCATGGAGATTCAAAGATCCAAAAATTCAATGATAACAACAACTTGAAGACATTGATCAGAGGTATACTATATTGCCAAAAGTATTGGGACACCCCTCCAAATCATTGAATTCAGGTGTTCCAATCACTTCCAAGGCCACAGGTGTGTGAAATCAAGCACCTAGGAATGGAGACGCTTCTACAAACATTTGTGAATGAATGCTCTCAGGAGCTCAGTGAATTCAAGCGTGGTACCGTGATAGGTTGCCACCTGTGCAATAAGTCCATTCGTGAAATTTCCTCACTACTAAATATTCCACCGTCAACTGTTAGTGGTATTATAAAAAAATGGAAGCATTTGGGAACAACAGCAACTCAGCCGCGAAGTGGTAGGCCACGTAAAATAGCTACAGACTCCAAACTTTGTATGGCCTTCAGATTAGCTCAAGAACAGTGTGTAGAGAGCTTCATGGAATGGGTTTCCATGGCCGAGCAGCTGCATCCAAGCCTTACATCACCAAGTGCAATGCAAAGCATCGGATGCGGTGGTGTAAAGCACGCCGCCACTGGACTCTGGAGCAGTGGAGACGTGTTCTCTGGAGTGATGAATCACGCTTCCCTGTTTGGCAGTCCGATGGATGAGTCTGGGTTTGGCAGTTGCCAGGAGAACGGTACTTGCTCGACTGCATTGTGCCAAGTGTAAAGTTTTGTGGAGGGGGGATTATGGCGTGGGATTGTTTTTCAGGGGTTGGGCTTTGCCTCTTAGTTCCAGTGAAAGGAACTCCAATTTCATACTCCCAACTTTGTGGGAACAGTTTGTGGATGGCCCCTTCCTGTTCCAACATGACTTTTGGCAATATAGTGTACTTCATGCTGTTTACTCCTCAGAGACCTAAAACTAATACAGTAGCTATATAATAGTGCTACATTTAATATTGGATTCACTGAGAATCAAAAAGAGGTTCTACCATCCATCAAATCAGGTAGCTTATCAATTCTTGTGCTCTATGTCTCAATGATTCCCCGCTTGTATAAAATAAACGGCACATTGCTTGACATCTACCATGATCCTGAAGCACTATTGTACATTTTATTGTCAAACTTGCTGTATATTGCAGTTGGAAAACACTGACCTTCATGCAAAAAGAAAACCATTTGAAATGAATTCCTAAAGAAATATTTGCTGATTCTGGAAATGCTATAATTAAAGAACAGTGCATATGTCAGAAAAACTCTAGAAAACAAGTGAGAAGGAGACGCCATGTTAAGATTCCATGTTTTTAATAGCAACAACAGTAACACATTCATTGGAATGTACCATTCTAGGACAGGGAGGACAGGTTGTCTGAATTTAACTGTTTGAAAGTATAACATCTGTGCTTCACAGCCAAAGGGAATGAACTAGAATAATTCTAGAATGCTGAGCTGATCGAGTTCATTTTCAGGAACTATTGTTGGTTTGACAGCATGTTCCATCTAGATAAGGAGCACAGTTTGTATAAACTTAAAACAGGATGGTGATCATGTGGGTTGGGTTTGATTTTTGGGTTTCAGAGAGTGAGATTTAGCCTTTAGGAGCAGTGTACTGGCGCAGGAGAGAGGAGATGGCAGTAGATTCTGTCACCTCCTCTGGAAGGGAGCCTTCTTGATCTTTGATTGATGGGTCGGCTCCGGCCTTCAGGAGTAACTCAACGATTTCTGCAAACTCACAAGCTGAGGCTAGACAGAGAAGGAACACAAGAAAGAAGCATTCGCATACTGTTGGGTATATTTGTATTTTGTGCAAGGGAGTCAGTCACACACATACTGCTAGAGCAGCACTTATCATGATTATGATTATGACCAATCATGGCGATTTCTGTGGTCGTCACTACGATGGCCGTTGTAACGGTCTTGCTACCAAAGATAGTCTGCGAAAATGTTCTGACAGTGTCAAAAATGTAGCATGATCATCTCATCTCAGTTTGTTTGCTGCTACGACCTACGTCTACTGACTAGCCAATAAAAATGCAACAAAATGGCTTATTATCAATGCGACATGGCGCTAAAACGCTCCACTTTCAAAATCGGCATGCCAAGTTGGCTTCTTTTCCCTAGCTATGACCATGTCCATGTACTCCTCTTTTTGAGCACACATAAAATCCACTACTTGCTCTATTTGTTTACCACTAACGCATGCTGATGACGTTTTATTCTTCTATAATAACTTGCATCACAGACTACGATTCAATAGGTGTCATCATCGTACAGTCTACTCTACATACATGTCATATCCAAGTTTATTAGATCCATGTTGTAGTGTGATTTGTAATGATCTTATAGGAGTGCCGAAATTGCACATCTGTAGCATGCATTAGAGGCAAATGTTTTTACCTTATTTTCATATCAAATGATATGCCTTTTATTCAAATTAAATTGAGAGAATTTAACACTATTTTAATTCTTGTAAAATTAACTTTTTTTTCTCTAACTACAAAATGTATTTTTTTGAACAGTGCACTGCTGAAATGATGAAATGATGCTGAGCAGATATGATAAAATATCATTGTAATAACATGCAACATGCATGACTATTTAAATGAAAAAAATAATAATTCATCAAATTATGAATAGGACATATGTAATCTTTTTAAATTCTTTTTTTTATATTGTCAAATCGATTAATCGTGATTAATCGCATCTAATATAAAAGTTTGTGTATATATAACACACACACCGATCAGGCATAACATTATGACCTAATATTGTGTTGGTCCCTCTTTTGCTCCCGTCAAGGCATAGACTCCACTAGACCATTGAAGGTGTGAAGTGGTATCTGGCACCAAGATGTTAGCAGAAGATCTTTTAAGTCCTGTAAGTTGCGAGGTGGGGCCTCCATGGATCGGACTTGTTTGTTCAGCACATCCCACAGTTGCTCGATTGGATTGAGATCTGGGGAATTAGGGGGCCAAGTCAACACCTCAAATTCGTTGTTGTGCTCCTCAAACCATTCCTGAACCATTTTTGCTTTGTGGCAGAGCGCATTATCCAGCTGAAAGAGCCACAGCCACCAGGGAATACCGTTTCCATGAAAGGTTCACATGGGCTGCAACAATGCTTAGGTAGGTGGTACGTGTCAAAGTAACATCCACATGGATGGCGGGACCCAAGGTTTCCCAGCAGAACATTGCCCAAAGCATCACACTGCCTCTGTAAGCAACGTACACGATTGATAGATACTGACCACCCAGTCGTCTAGCCATCACAATTTGGCCCTTGTCAAACTCGCTCAAATCCTTACGCTTGCCCATTTTTCCTGCTTCTAACACATCAACTATGAGGACAAAACGTTCACTTGCTGCCTAATATATCCCACCCACTAACAGGTGCCGAGATTAAGAGATGATCAGTGTTATTCACTTCATCTGTCAGTGGTCATAATGTTATGCCTGATTGTTGTGTGTGTGTGTGTGTGTGTGTGTGTGTGTGTGTGTGTGTATATATATTATACACTCACCTAAAGGATTATTAGGAACACCTGTTCAATTTCTCATTAATGCAATTATCTAATCAACCAATCACATGGCAGTTGCTTCAATGCATTTAGGGGTGTGGTCCTGGTCAGGACAATCTCCTGAACTCCAAACTGAATGTCAGAATGGGAAAGAAAGGTGATTTAAGCAATTTTGAGCGTGGCATGGTTGTTGGTGCCAGACGGGCCGGTCTGAGTATTTCACAATCTGCTCAGTTACTGGGATTTTCACGCACAACCATTTCTAGGGTTTACAAAGAATGGTGTGAAAAGGGAAAAACATCCAGTATGCGGCAGTCCTGTGGGCGAAAATGCCTTGTTGATGCTAGAGGTCAGAGGAGAATGGGCCGACCGATTCAAGCTGATAGAAGAGCAACTTTGACTGAAATAACCACTCGTTACAACCGAGGTATGCAGCAAAGCATTTGTGAAGCCACAACACGCACAACCTTGAGGCGGATGGGCTACAACAGCAGAAGACCCCACCGGGTACCACTCATCTCCACTACAAATAGGAAAAAGAGGCTACAATTTGCTCGGGGCTCACCAAAATTGGACAGTTGAAGACTGGAAAAATGTTGCCTGGTCTGATGAGTCTCGATTTCTGTTGAGACATTCAGATGGTAGAGTCAGAATTTGGCGTAAACAGAATGAGAACATGGATCCATCATGCCTTGTTACCACTGTGCAGGCTGGTGGTGGTGGTGTAATGGTGTGGGGGATGTTTTCTTGGCACACTTTAGGCCCCTTAGTGCCAATTGGGCATCGTTTAAATGCCATGCCCTACCTGAGCAATGTTTCTGACCATGTCCATCCCTTTATGACCACCATGTACCCATCCTCTGATGGCTACTTCCAGCAGGATAATGCACCATGTCACAAAGCTCGAATCATTTCAAATTGGTTTCTTGAACCTGACAATGAGTTCACTGTACTAAAATGGACCTTGTTGAATCAATGCCACGTATAATTAAGGCAGTTCTGAAGGCGAAAGGGGGTCAAACACAGTATTAGTATGGTGTTCCTAATAATCCTTTAGGTGAGTGTGTATATATATATATATATATATATATATATATATATATATATATATAGAGAGAGAGAGAGAGAGAGAGAGAGAGAGAGAGAGAGAGAGAGAGAGAGAGAGAGAGAGAGAGAGAGAGAGAGAGAGAGAGAGAGAGAGAGAGAGAGAGAGAGAGAGAGAGAGAGAGAGAGAGAGAGAGAGAGAGAGAGAGAGAGAGAGAGAGAAAAATATATATAAATATTGTTTTGTTAAAATTCTTACATTAAAGTTAAATTCACTTGCACCACATCGCTAAAAAAACTACCATCATTATAGTTAACTGAAACTATTATAATAACTTTCATTTAGTTTAATATAACTAAAACTGAAATAAAAAACTCTTAAAACAGTTATGCAAATGACAAAATTACTAAAACTTAAAATGAAAAACTAATTCAAAATATGAATAAAATCTATAATAGTATCAAGATTCTAAAATGCTACCAGTTCTTAGGTAACACCCCCATGACACTTTCAAAAGAACTTAATCCAGTCCAGTCTTCTCACCCATACACTTAAAGTAATTGTTACAGTACATATGAAGACTGCACCTGTAGTTGAGCAGCACGCTTTCATTTGTGCCCCATTGGCAGTTTGCGGCCCATTAGGAGGCAGGGGCAGCACTTCTGTAACCCTGTTAGTGTTGCCTGCCACGCTGATGCAGGGACAATCCTCTAAGCTTGAGTGCTTTTTCACGTCTGTGTCAACTACTGCCTTCTTTTAAAAAGGAGGGAAATGCTCTCCTTATTCTTACTCTTAGGTGAGTGGCTGATTTCAGCAGGAAAAACCTGAGTGACAAGACTGGCTTTTAACCTCAGACCCCCGACCAGGAGAGAATGAGGGAAGAGAAAGAAAGAGAGGGAGAAAGAAAAGGCATGTACAATCAATAGAATGTTCTTCAAGAGTGTGCATGTTGCTAGGCCATTGCTAAGCGGATGTTTACTGGCCCAAGTCAAGAGAGCCCACCTCAAAAGGATCAAGGATATCTGATCTCTATAAATGGCTCAAGTCCCCCTATCGTTCAAATGTTTGGGGTCGGTAGGATTTTTAAATGTTTTTAAAAGAAGTCTCTTATGCTCATCCAAGGCTGCACTTAAAAGTGTTTGCTAAATGATTAAATGTAAGTGCAAGAATTTTTCAAACAGTCATCATTTACTCACCTTCATTTGGTTCCAAAACCCTTTTTTCTTGGGTGTAACACAAAAGTAGTTACAGAATGTCCAAGATCCCCATTTGATCCCCATTTACTTCCACAGTATGAAATATCTCTTTTGAATTGCATGCAAGAAAGAAAGTCATACAGGTCTAAAACAACATGAGGGTGAGTAAATGATGACAGTGTTTTATTTTTGGGTGAACTGTCACTTTAAGTAGGAAGCAAAAAAAAAAAAAAAAAAAAAATTCAGAATTTTTCCTCTAGTCCATTTTTTTCGTTACTGTATTTTATTTTCGGTGCGCGTGTGCGGGTCCTTGGGCCGTAAAGCCCCTCGCGCCTCTGGGGAGCTGTAGAGAAGAAGAACAATTTACAGCGTGCTGTAAACCCCTCAATTAATCATGTGTCAGCCGCATGGCCCCACACAGGGAGAGGTGGAAATGAATTTTCATTCTGTGCTATTCGTCTCTCTGAGTTCATCGCTTATGTTTATTAGTCACTTTTTTATATCCCATCCCCCCATCATTTTTCTGCTCCCCCTCCCTAAGGGGTGCTCGTCTTCAGGCATCTACCCTGCCACGCGACCAACTTGAGGACAGATGGCAAACACACACACACAGAGAACAAGGGCCTGGAGGCCGCCCATGTGTAGTGTCACATGACAGAGGAACACTGTTGATTTCCTCTGGGACAACTGGTGATTATTACAGGTCCTGTTTACCACACGTGTGGCTGTGGGGACAAATGCACCCACACTCACACACAAATACACATTTCTCCTGTAACGTGAGCTGAGGTGGATAATTCAGAAATCAGAGATTTCAATCAAAAAGAGTAAATATTTCTGAATAGTGACAGTTATTAGATAGTAGATAGTTATAAGACATTTATAATGTTAAAGATTTCTATTCATCAAAAAATCCTGAAAAAAATCTGTTTCCAGAAAGAAATATTAAGAACAGCACAACTGTATTCAACATTGATAATAATAAGAAATGTTTCTTGAGCAGCAAATCATCATATTAGAATGATTTCTGAAAGAACGTGACACTAAAGACAGCTTTGCATCACAGGAATAATTTAAAACTATATTAACATAGAAAACAATTATTTTAAATTGTAAAAATGTCACGTTATTACTTGCAATGTTTTACTGAATTTTTGATCAAATAAATGCAGCCTTTATGAGCTTAAGAGACTTTAAAAATCTTACCGACCCCAAACATTTGAACCATAGGTTTTTTTTTTAAAGTTATGGTTTTGGCCTTTTTTGGCCTTTTATTGGATAGGACAGTTGAGATTTTGACAGGAAAGCATGGGGTGGAGAGAGGTGGGAACGGGTTCGAGTCGCCGGAGGTGCAGTTGCGCTATATGTCGACGCGCTAACCCAGTGGTTCCCAACCACGGTCCTGGTGGACCCCCAACAGTGCACATTTTGGATGTGTCCTTTGTCTGACACACCCACATCAGGTCTTAGAGTAGCTACTAATGAGCTGATGACCTGAATCAGGTGTGTTTGATTGAGGAGACATGCAAAATGTGCACTGTTGGGGGTCCACCAGGACCGTGGTTGGGAACCACTGCGCTAACCACTGGGTGGTTACCGACCATTTGAGCCATAGTTAAAAAAAAATCACTCATAGAATTACTCTTTCCTCACTTTGGAAAAACAAGCAAAAAGTGTGCTCACAGTTATCATGGAAGTCTATGGGACAAGACATCAGAGGTGTAAAGTACTTGAGGAATTTTTAGTGGTGGGCATAGATTAATTTTTTTAATCTAGCATTAATTCCAAAATGAATCTAGATTAATCTAGATTAAAATGGCTCATTTGAATTCTGCCGAAGGCATTCATATGTGCTCGTAAGTGATCGTTTGTCTTTTTGTAGTTTGAATAATAAATAACTTCTGTCCCTTTAAGACCTGACGCACGCATGGATCCCAAACACTGTTCCTGTGAGCTGGTTATGACTGTTTACGTTAAAACTCACCAAGATGGGCATTGAGGCATTTTTGAGTGTATTTGACCATTAAGCTGGAAAAAGGAGCTAATTTTTGCACTTGTATGTCAGAGGCGGCTTTATTATGGTATGTAATTCAGATGCTAGCGCGAAATCTGTGGGAATTAGTAGAATTAACGTTATGTGCAACCCCGCGTGAAATTCAGACCGGTCACACCAATACTAACAAAAGTCCAGCAGAACACGCGTTCGCAATGTTCAGAGGATTAAACGCACTGAATGAGAGGAGGCGGGTGCGTGTCAACTCGCTTTCGGTCGCAGAGGAGAGGAGAGCGCAGCTGATATCGATACTGTAGAAAATGAGTATGGTATCGTTTCAGATATTTCAGTATCGATACATAGCGAAATATGGATATTTTTGACAACACTAGTAGGCATACACACAGGTTCGAAGACTCGTTCTCTTGCCCCCTACAGTGCAATTCGGCTAGGTGTACATCCGCGCTAAAATATCAAGATGAAAGTCATCATAGCTTGCGTAGTATAGACCCAGCTCCCAACCCAACTTTGAGAATAGATTAACGGCGATATTTTTTTTATCGCCCGATAAGAGTCTCGCGTTAACGCAGCACGTTAACGCCGATAACCACCACTAGTAATTTTACTTGATTGCTGTACTTAAGTATTATTTTTGGAGATTTTTACTTTACTTGAGTACAGTTAAAAAAAGTACTTTTTACTCCTTACAATTTTATTTACAGTCAAAAAGTACTTATTGTTTGGAGACTTCATTCTATTTTCCCTTGCTATTACCAAACCAATTGAATTGCGCTGATGCCCAGATTAATTTAAATGTTATTTATTCTGCCAATGAGATTCGTTTTCACATTCCTTGAAATTGATCGGACATGTTCATTGGTCCTTTGGAAGTGACGTAGTGTCGCATAAATCACCACAATGCAAAGCACCTTGACCTGGTAATTAGAGTGAGAGGCTTTTCAGCCCCAAAAGAGGCTTGACACCAAGCGGCAACCTCCCCCAGTTTCTCTTGAAGCCAATACGGAAGTGACAGGCTCCAGAAGGGAGCAGAATCTCATTGAGCCCCACGTTAAAATGCTGTTAAAAACTTTACAGCAGAAAAAAAAACATGTTTACAGCCTGGTACAAATTGTGGTTTTGAATTTTGAATTGCCCTTCATGACAACTATGAGGGGGGTGAATTATTTTATAACTCATTCGTTTACATTATATAAAGCCTTAAAGTTCTGCATAATTAAGGGCGTGGCCACTTTGAGTGACAGGTGGATTGTTGTTTGTCTGCTGTCTGTTAGTCATCACGTCACCTCAGCTTTGCCCACGTCCCGCCTCTTTGCCCATTTTTTGTTATCCGGGTGTGACGTGCAGTGATGGCAACGGCCAGCTCGTCCGTACTTTACGCTTCAAAACTGCTCTTCAGAATCCTATGGGTGACGTCACGGACACAACGTCCATATTTTTTTACAGTCTATGCTACAGCTTCTGCTTAAGTTAAATCCAAGGTTTTACAACTTTGAGTAGCATGTTTCATACTGGCATTAGGTAGTAGTCTTCTAGTTTGATAATTAAATACAATTAAATACAAACAGTTCTAAAGCAGGATAAAACCTTGTATGTGTTCATTCACTTCATGTTATTACAGATTAAAAGTTTAAACAAGAATATCTAGTTTTCATTCTTGCTGTTACTTTTACTTTTTTTATACTCATTTTTATACTCATTTTATACAAGTACAATTTTAATGTGGCACTTTTGCTACTTTTACTCAAGTATGATTCTGGCCAGATACTTTTACTTTTAATTGAGTAAAATTTTCACTCAATACTTGTACTTTCACTTGAGTAACATTTTTGAGTACTTTTTACACCTCCGCAAGACATTATAGAGGGTTTAAAATCAGTAAATAATAATAATAATTTAATATTTGGTTTTGTTAAAAGTAGCTATAAAACTATATTAATTTTTCGGTATAAAAATTAGTTATTTGAGGTATAAACTGGTCTATTTATTCATTTGTTATAGTTGAAATTCCTGTGGATGGATTTTCATGTAATCAGTCTCTGGTATCCTTTAAATGCACATTTCTGTGAAAGATGCATTAAACCCAAAACCCAATGGTTTTGCTTGCATTAGCATAGTTTCATTCTTACCATAGTGAAGTGCTGTCTGTCCTTCATCATCCTGTGAGAGAAAAAGAAAGATCAGTCACATATCAAAGATATAAACCATTCCAATTCTTCACACACTTTCTAATCATTATCCATAATGACTTCAGATTCCAAAAAGAACCATAAAACAAACAAACATGTTCAAGTGTAAGCCCTGCCTGTTGAGTAGAACCTAAAACCGGTGATTTTTAAGGGATTAGGAGAACAGATTAAACATCGATTTGCTGTCAGATAAACAATCAGATCCTTTAACCTCCAAAACAGACTTTTGAACAAGTAACCAGCATCAGAGGAGCTCGAGGACTTTGTTTGGATGGATATATAAACAAGTTTAATATGAACAAGCCTTTGACCCGCGTGCTCAACGAGGCTATGAGGCCATCGTGCTGTATGTGTATAAAGGTCTAGGATGATCTATTCATTGTCCCCTGCTGGGACCGTGTCGGATGCTTTAGCCGCGGGGACTGAGGGCATCACACAACAATAGATGCTTATACAATAGGCCCAATCTGCCTGGTGTGCTGGTGACAAATTGCCACACGGCTTGTGGTATCAGAGGTGCGATGCAGAGAGAGCCATATTTAGGGCAAGGATTAAGGATCCTGCGTGTGTGGATATAAATCCAGAGGAATGCAACACTCAAGGGGTTAGGAAGTTCTGCGGATGACGTGTCGTCAGGCCAAATATGATATAATTGCCACTTCAATGTGCCTTCTCAGCTTTATAATGATGATGAATGGCATTATTGTTTTGGCTGGGTGGTTGGTGGAGATCATCAGAGCCCAATAAGAACTACAGCGAGAGTTTAACGACATGTTGCATGCTTGCCCCTCTGTCTTAACATCAGCCTGCATTGTCATCCATAGACAATATCATTAGCCGACTGTACAGACTCTGGTACTATGCAGTTCATATTTTTGGCCATGCATATTGTTTAGGCATCTGACAGTAGACTTCAATGTTATTGAAAAGCTAACAATGGAACACTAACAAGCGTAAAAAAACAACAATAACTACTGAAGAAAATAGTGCGATATGAATATATGAATGAATATATTAGTCGCACTGGGTCAAAAAAATTGCATTGCTGAGTGAAACCCCCCCCCCCCCACAGATTAGTTGCATCACTGAATAGACCTTATGCGCCAAAGAAACAAGCACTGCCATTTTTAAAATATTGTGTTTGAACTTTGTTTTTGCGGTAGCTCTGTGTATTTCTATGGCATCGCTGACGAAGAGTAATTAGCTGGTGAAATGGATTTACTTATTAGAGAGTTAAAAGCAGATTGGTTGAAGCGGATGTTGTAACAAATGTCAGTAGAGTGGGAAGAACAAGCCTTTCATTCATAAATCAGTAAGATTTTACCTTCAACCGGAAGACAGAACACAACGAGCCCAGCGCTGAAAAGGGGCGGGGCTACATACGGTCTATAAGGGTGCGTTCACACTTGTAGTTCGGTTTGCTTGGTTCATTTGGTCCGGACCAAAAAAAAACAAAATTAGTCCTGGTCTGCTTAACGTTCATTTGCATTTCAGTCCCCATCACTCCGCAACAAATCCAAATTTAACGCCAAAATATAAGCATAAAACAAACATAAATTATAGTGGCATTCGTTATAAATAGCATTTATAATAAACACCACGTCTAAATGAATTTAAAGCGAAAGCATGTGGGAAATGTGCTATATGAATAAACTTGGACTTGCACAGCTCTCTAATTTGGCACAAATCCAAATGCAGCACATTTTAAATCATTTTTAAATAAATAAAAAAAACGTGACATTCTGGAAAATGCGGTAGAGTAAAGTTTCTCTGACCGCCATCTTGGATTGTCACAATGCATTCTGGGAAACATAATGCTGAAAAACAGGCTTCACACTCGGAAGAGCTTATAATCCCTTAAAATGATAAGTAGGCAGCTCAATAGGTTTTGAAACTGCTATTATCCAAAAGTGATGCAGAGTGAAATTTCTTCTCCAAATTAGAGAGATGGCGAATGGCCCTGTCAATCAGGTGCTAAAGTCTGATTCCCATTGTTCCAAATACAAAAATCTTCACTGCACCAGGACCAGGGCTCTCAAACGATCCCAGAGTCAGATGCTATTGTTTACGGAGAGGCGAGAGAGTGACTCCAGGGGCTCTCTGATTGGATTAGCTGGTTAAAATCCCACTAGACGAACAGAATACTGATGCAGTCGCTCTCCTCACCTTCTCTGATACAGTTACTTCTCTCTGAACAGGATACAGAGTCCAGGAATACCGGTTATTTACATAATAAAATGTGACAGCACAAACAGAAATAGCTTTTTTTATTATTTACATTTTTTAATTAATATTTTTTTTCTTATTATGCAAGAGAAATAACTTCCAAAATCATTTGATATATATGTATATATACAGTGAGGAAAATCAGTATTTGAACACCCTGCTATTTTGCAAGTTCTCAGAAATCATGGAGGGGTCTGAAATTGTCATCGTAGGTGCATGTCCACTGTGAGAGACATAATCTAAAAAAAAAAAATCCAGAAATCACAATGTATGATTTTTTTTACTATTTATTTGTATGATACAGCTGCAAATAAGTATTTGAACACCTGAGAAAATCAATGTTAATATTTGGTACAGTAGCCTTTGTTTGCAATTACAGAGGTCAAACGTTTCCTGTAGTTTTTCAGCAGGTTTGCACACACTGCAGGAGGGATTTTGGCCCACTCCTCCACACAGATCTTCTCTAGATCAGTCAGGTTTCTGGCCTGTCGCTGAGAAACACGTTTGAGTTTGAGCTTCCTCCAAAGATTCTCTATTGGGTTTAGGTCTGGAGACTGGCTAGGCCACGCCAGAACCTTGATATGCTTCTTACAGAGCCACTCCTTGGTTATCCTGGCTGTGTGCTTCAGGTCATTGTCATGGCTGACCCAGCAAGGAAGGAAGACCCAGCCTCAACCCATTTTCAATGCTCAAACTGAGGGAAGGAGGTTGTTCCCCAAAATCTCGCAATACATGGCCCCGGTCATCCTCTCCTTAATACAGTCATTGACCAGCTCCTCCCGTGTAGTCCTGGTCTGATTTCTCACCTTTCTTAGGATCATTGAGACCCCACGAGGTGAGATCTTGCATGGAGCCCCAGTCCGAGGGAGATTGACAGTCATGTTTAGCTTCTTCCATTTTCTAATGATTGCTCCAACAGAGGACCTTTTTTCACCAAGCTGCTTGGCAATTTCCCCGTAGCCCTTTCCAGCCTTGTGGAGGTGTACAATTTTGTCTCTAGTGTCTTTGGACAGCTCTTTGGTCTTGGCCATGTTAGTAGTTGGATTCTTACTGATTGTATGGGGTTGACATGTGTCTTTATGCAGCTTACGACCTCAAACAGGTGCATCTAATTTAGGATAATAAATGGAGTGGAGGTGGACATTTTAAGGCAGACTAACAGGTCTTTGAGGGTCAGAATTCTAGCTGATAGACAGGTGTTCAAATACTTATTTGCAGCTGTATCATACAAATAAATAGTTAAAAAAATCATATATTGTGATTTCTGGATTTTTGTTTTTTTTGTCTCTCACAGTGGACATGCACCTACGATGACAATTTCAGACCCCTCCATGATTTCCAAGTGGGAGAACTTGCAAAATAGCAGGGTGTTCAAATACTTATTTTCCTCACTGTACATATGGCAACATGACACCTCGTTCTACAATGTTTCTATGATTAAATCACTGACAAAGACCCATCCCCTATCAGCCAATCACTGAGGTCAAAGTTAGTAAGCGTGTTGACAACATCCATAGCAACAAGGTCAACCCCGCCCTTTCTCTTTGCTTAAGACTTCTGCTTAAGACTTCTTGCTCTCAGTAGCTTTGTGAATAGGTTTTAAGAGGAAACTATAAAGAATATTAGAGTGGTGGATTTTTATGAGAATGGCTGACGCAGGATATGGAGATGCACATAAATACATATAGCCATAATTAAACAGTGAGGGCTTTACGAAACATAATCTTCTTACACTAATCTTGTGTGCAGGCAACATCTGCATTGGCCCGGACTTCTGGTTCACAGCTAGTGTATGGACAAAAAGGCAGTTTGCGGACGAGGACAGCAGACAAACAGGTTGGCTGTCACATAAACTGCTATGACTCATGGGAAATGGATTGAGACACACATCTGTTAAAGGGATAGTTCATCCAAAAATGAAAATTCTGTCATCATGTACTCACCCTCATGTTGATCCAATCCTGTATGAATTTATTTCTTCTGCTGAACACAAAAGATAAAAAGTGTTCAGCAAAAGGAAAGAAATTAACACAGGATTGGGTCATCTTGAGGGTGAGTACATGATGACAATTTTCATTTCTGGGGGAATTCTCTCTAAAGTTAGTCTGTTTACACTGTTTTAGAATAAAACATAGGGAATCATCTTATATTTTAAGTACACTTCTTGGATGCTTCTTCAATATCTGATCCAACTCACCCATAAAAAGAAAAAGAAAATAAATGAAAAATTCTCAGGCTGATTTTGCAATGTTGCAAATAAAATACATTTTCAAATGGAGCATTTGAAGTCCTATATCCAGCTCTGTGTGTGAGTGCATGTGTGTTCATGTATGTATGTGAGCGCATGTTTATATGTATTTATGTGTGCGTGTGTGAGGGGTCAGGGACTAATGTCTCTAGAGCAGACTGATGGAATCAGGCATAAATTGGATTGTCCTCCATTTGGTTTTCAAGGGAGAAGCAGAAAAGTCAAGTAAGAAACCAGCATTGCATTTTTACCAAGTAAACTCTTAATCAGAAAACTACAGAGAGAAACTAGACCTCTAGGTTCCCTCGCATTGCAGAAAACAAAGATATCACTGAGAATCCATATATAAATATATATAAAAAACCAATTCACATCCCAATCTAAAGATGGCAATGTGGATCATATAAAAACATTTCCCTGAAAAACAGAAAAAAGCAGTGGGGTTCAAAAGTCTGAGATGAAACCCTGTGATTCAAAATCTAATTTTTTTTACTCTTGTTTGTATGCTGACAATAGCAGCAAGTTAAATTAATTGTACTTTTATACTTGACAAATACACCACCGTTGAAAAGTTTGGGGATTTTTAAAGAAATTAATACTTCTTTTCGGCAAGGACACATTACATTGATCAAAAGTGACATTTATAATGTTATAAAAGATTTCAATTTCAAATAAATTCTGTTCTTTTGAACTTTCTATTCAAAGAATCCTATAAAAATATACAAAATAAACAATATTAAGCAGCACAAACATTTTCAATGAGAAGAAATGTGCATTGAGCAGCAAATCAGCATATTAGAATGATTTCTGAAGGATCATGTGACACTGAAGACTGGAGTAATGATGCTGTAAATTTAACTTTTTTTAAAATACATTTGTAAAAATATTTAAATACAATATATAACAGTAAAATTGTAATAATATTTTACAAAATTACAGTTTTTACTGAATTTTGATTAAATAAATGCAGCCATGGTGAGCATAAGAGACTTCTGTACAAGCTTATAAAGTCTAAACTCTTCTAGTCATTGCAGATAGGCATCTGTGTACACTTAAAGGAACACACCACTATTTTTGAAAATAGGCTCATTAACTCCCCTAGAGTTAAACAGTTGAGTTTTACTGTTTTCGAATCCATTTAACCGATCTCCAGGGTCTGGCGGTAGCACTTTTAGCATAGCTTAGCATAGATCATTGAATCTGATTAGACCGTTAGCATCTCACTCAAAAATGACCCAAGGCTTTAAAAATGTTTTCGCAACACTTGGAAATAGGTAGCTAACTTCCGTCAACATAACCAACGTGACAACCTGCTTACACAGGGAGCGTTCTGGGTACTATTTTCAGGCGCTGCGTAATATCATTGCGCCACTGCACCCATGGTACGGCAGCAAAGTTCCTTGATTATTACGCAGGAATGAGAGTTTAGTTCCTAGCCATATCAGCCTAGAAAATCACAACTTTTCATTTTCTGTTGGTCTTAGTACATGATGAGTCAAGTTTTAAATAGGAAAAATATCGAAACTCTTTGGTCATTTTTGAGTGAGATGCTAACGGCCTAATCAGATTCAATAATCTATGCTAAGCTATGCTAAAATTTCTACCACCAGATCCGGAGATTGGCTGAATGGATTCGAAAACGGTAAAACTCAACTGTTTAACTTTACTGTAGGGCACTTGGAAAATGAGCCTTTTTTCAAAAAAAGTGGCGTGTTCCTTTAAAAGTGTACCTGAACACTTTGCTATCACTAACATTCTAACCCATTCAGGGAGCATCATCCGATCAGATTAGCCCAAAAAGGAATACCTCAAAACAGCCATCTGATGACAACATAACACAATGGGGAAGGACACAGCAAGGAAGACGCAACATAAAAGAGATTAGTGTAAAATGGTACAGAAGTAGAGTGACAGAAATACTGAAGATGAGGTGAAATGTAATAGTAAAACGGATTAGACTGTCTCTGTGGCGTCAGTGGTAGAGACTGTCCACTAGTACCATCTGTGTAGGCTTCAACAGGAGCTGGCATACATACGCTGCCCACCAGGTCACTAAAAGCTTTCATGTTTTCATACCAGCACAACCCGGCAGCTCCCCGTGGCATATGGTAGGTGTGCTGGGAGCCACCGTTACAGCTTTATCTAGTACGACTAAATCTCTCCCAGGAACACCCTTTCTCTCTTTATTGCTCTCTCTCTCGCTCGCTTGCTTTCTTTCCTTCTGCTGTCCCGGACAAAAACATTAAACAAATGGGGAAAAATGCACATACAATTATGATTTATGATCACTGTACGCAGGGAGCTCAGGGGTTTTTAATGACCCTGGCAGTAGGCAGGAGGAGAGAGGGACAGACAGAGGAGTGAATCGATATAACCACACGGCATTCATATGCAGATACGCATATGATGAGCAGGTGCCATTAATCAGAGCATGCAGAAAATGCAGTAGTATGCATGATCATACCACCTTACACTGATAGAATACAAGATATATGAATATCTGGGTTCCTTCATTACAATAAAGGAGTTCTTGTTCTTTTGCATATATTAAACTGAAGATGTTTAAGTCCTACAGAGGAAACCTATGTAATGCATGTACACATAAATGGGCCATTGCTGTTATGCAGGATCTCTTGTAATGTTTAAAACTTTATTAGCATTTAAGGAAGTATTTCTATAAAAGGGTATAATAAATGTTCAAGTTCAGGCTTTTAATTGGAACTTGATTTATTCGAAACATTCATAATTTCAACATTGATAATAGAAAGAAATCAGCAGCAAATCATCATATTAGAATGATTTCTGAGGGATCATGTGACACTGAAGACTGGAGTAATGATGCTGAAAATTCAGCTTTGCCATCACAGGAATAAATTAATTTTAAAATATATTAAAATATAAAATAAATATTTTAAATTGTAATAATATTTTGCAATATTTCGGGGTTTTTTTTATTTGTAATTAAATAAATGCAATCTTGGTGAGCATAAGAAGACTTCATTCAAAAACAAATAAAACGGTACTAGTATCTATCTATCTGTCCATCCGTCCACCCACCCATCCATCCATCCATCCGTCCACCCACCCATCCATCCATCCATCCATCCATCCATCCATCCATCCATCCATCCATCCATCCATCCATCCATCCATCCATCCATCCATCCACCTACCCACCCACCCATCCATCTATCCATCCATTCACCCACCCACCCATCCATCCATCCATCCATTCACCCACCCATCCACCCGTCCATCCATCCAGCCACCCGTCCATCCATCCAGCCACCCGCCCATCCATCCATCCGTCCATCCACACGTCCATCCATCCGTCCATCCATCCAGCCACCCGTCCATCCATCCAGCCACCCGTCCATCCATCCATCCAGCCACCCGCCCATCCATCCATCCATCCATCCATCCATCCATCCATCCACTGTCCGTTTAAATTAGAGAAAGGACAACATTAAAAAACACCTGGAATATTTCTTAATAAATTGCTGGTATTAGTTAGTGCATAACACTAAAAAGTAAAAAATGGCAACATCTCAGACCAAAGTAGCAAAAATTTAAAACACCCCTATATTCACTTGTGATACTGTAATTGAAGAAAACTTAAAAAATTTATATTTTAACCAATATATAGAGACACATATGAGGAAGACGAGTAGGAATGACCCATATAAGGGTGCGCACAAGGGTACTTTCTTGTTGGGAAAGCTGTGTTAAAAGGATCAGGCGGGTGGACTGCTCCTAATTGAATCTATTTCACCTCTATGTGCAGTGTGTTAACCTTGCCAGCCAGTCTGTGTGTGAGAGGGTTAGCCTGTCAGTGCATATCGCTCAATCCCAAAATGTCCTTGACAAACCCTCTGTAAAGATCAGGTCAGGCTGGTCCCATCTCAAAACACTCAAGCACATCTTCACAAACAGGAGTTCGGTGGAGGGCGTCCATCACACAACAAACTATTATAAAAATAAAAAAAAATGCAGAAGGTGGATACTATATTATAAAGCAGATAGTTATGACTATCTGATCGGATGGTTTTGGGCCACTGTAAAAATCGCACCTGTGAATGTACATCAAATCTGTATTAATGCAGTCTACATATGAACTATCATTATTATTGTATTGTATTATTGTAATGTAACTATTTAATGAACATTGGTTAATTTGATCATACTACTGTTGCTGCCATTGTATAACCGCAATAAGTTCCAGTGATTTTACCACAGGCTCTCGTGACTTAGGCCTAATCCTAAATCCTTATTTCTGTGAATAAATATGCAATTTAATTGAGAATATAAGCACAATGACATTATTTGCATACAGTTTTCTAGCCTAACTGACTTAAATCTGTGCTTTAACAGTAAAAAAACACCCATCAAGGGAAAGAGAGCGACAAGGAGAGATATAGAAAGACGCGTTGTTTCCAAAGAAACACTTAAGGAGGACAGGGCTGTTTAAGTTGGCTGTAATATTCAGAGCGAGATTGATTAGCAGCAGCACGACTGATTGATTTTTTTTCTTTTACAGTCAATCCTCGAGGCAGAGCAGCGTTCACCTCTCTTCTCTCTAATGCACAACGGCGTACGTATGTTAATCAGCTGCATAACCAGCACTCACGCCTTCCTACAACCATATTAAATCATTGTCTGGGTTTTGTTTTTGTTCTTTTTGAATTAGTGACTCTCTTTTCCCATTGACAGTCCTTGGGTAAACGCAAAGAATTTAAGAAGCGCAACCGAAAACAAAACATCCGTGGAATTCAGTCCCGCCCCCCTCTCGTCTGTGTCTGCGTCTCAGTGTCCACCCCAGGGGACGTCTTAGGATCCATTAAGCAATTTCACATGGGCCAAGAGTGGCAGAGAATTACCATGGGCAAGTCCAGGATCATCAGAGCAGTTCAAAAGGAAATACATAAAATAAATAAATGCATAAACCTCTCTAATATGAAAATCAATGTTGCAGGCGCAGCTAAATCGCTGTGGGGGGAAAACTAATAAACCACAGGGCAAGTTCTGCCCCTGCTGGGAAATATGCTCAATCTCTCTCTCTCTCTCTCTCTCTCTTTCTCAGCACACAGCTGTGGACAGCTTTAATGTCCTTCACAATTTATGTGGATGGTTTGAAAACAGGAAGAAAACTGTTGAGTGTACGTATTGTGGCAAGGCGGCAGGAAGAGGGAGAAACAGATGGTTCTGGAGAGGCTTTTCATCAGAGGAGTTTAGCTGCCTGCGGCTGGAATGAAACACTTCGACGAGAATGAATTGAGCCCGTTGATAGCGTCGTTTATTTTCATGTGCTTTCTGCATTTTAGCACACGATTCACTAAAGGAATTATGCAAATCAGCCAGTGCCGCAAAAATATGTGCGGAATGCTTTGATTTAAGGGCAGGGCATCTTGCACTGGGACTTTACTTTACAACAACACTCTAGTGTTTTTTTCGAAACATTACATTTGTGAATTTTCCAGATGCTCAAAGCGACTTAGGCCCTGTTTACACCTGGTATTAAGATGCGTTTTGGTCGATCGGATCACAAGTGGACGACGCTAAATACAGGTGTAAACGGGGTCTAAAACGTTTAGAGCTTGTCCACTTTCGACCACTTCCAAAAAGCATCCGAACAGCCACAAAAGATCTCCGCCTACTGACCTAATGCATAAACATTATGGAAAGCGCACTAACCAGACATGATTTAAATTCTGTTGGCTGAAGACCCAGTTTTGGTTTGAAGATGAAAAACCTACCGAGCATAATGTTCTCTCACCATTCCTGATTTCCAACACGCACTCGCAGTGTTCGGGGTGGTCTTGCAGCTGTCAGAGCAGAAACGAAAGATGATTTCCATAGTCTCTGGGTGTGTTCATATGTAAATTGCGCAAGCTTATTTTGTCCATTTGATCGAAAAGATCTGAAAAACCCCATACATTTACCCACCCATAGACCCTCCCCTTGAAGAAATCAGGACAGAAGTGGTTGAAAGTGGACAAAAGAGATGGACTTAAACACCAAGTGTACACAGGAATGTGTCTCCCTCGTCTAATTGTGATCCGACAGACCAAAACGCATCTTTATACCAGGTATAAACTGCCCCACACTTGCAGTCTTCCTACGAGTCTTTTGCGACGTAATTCTGCTTTGACAGGATGCATTAAGGACACGTCGACCACAAAGGTGGCACTCGCGAGCACTCTTCTGAAACCTAAAATGACAGATGGCACCCTACTCTCTCGTGGACTACACGATCGCTTGCACGCAGAAGCCATTGCAAGTCCACAAAACCATAAGTGCATATGAAATGTGCCATTTGGGACTGGGTCTTACATTGCATTCAAGGTATACATTTGATCAGTTTATGTGTTCTCTTGGTATCGAACCCATGACCTTGGTGTTGCTAATACCTTGCTCTACTTTTTGAGTAACAGGAATGCTGTATAAGCTCTTTAAATGAAGAAAGTGCATTCACTTACACTGTAATATATTCCTGGACTGGTTACAAATGTTCTTCTCCATCCTTTAATGATCATAATTTGATCATTAAAGGCACAATATGTAAGATTTTTGGATTCAAATATCCAAAAACCACTGGAACAGTGTTAAATATTTTGTTGACTTGTGTTCTTACAGTATCCCAGATGTTTTCAAGCCTTTTTTCCAGGACACCGACCATGTCCATGTCGCCTATCAATGACATCATACCTACGTTACCCCTCGATTTCAGTTTTATTTTGTTGAAACCATGGAAACATCAAAGACGCTTTAATATATTATATGTCTTATTAGCAAAATGGAACAACTGTTTAGATATAGACAGAAAACGAATCATTGTTATATAACTCAACACGTTCAGTCTTATTGTTTGAATCTAATTTTCTTGATTTTACCATGCCTATATCGATCTAGCTTACTGCAGTTTGCAACAAGTGTCTCATAGCCACAGAGCGAGCGCACAGAGTAGCATTATAACATAACTTTCAACACCCCCAAATAGGGATGGGCGATATGGCCTAAAATCCATATTGCGATATACATTGCAGCCTCTTGCGATAACGATATATATTCCGATATAAAAATTATAATAGAACCATTTACCATTAGGTCACCTGATGGGGTTTTGGTTTCCTTGCCACTGTTGCCTCTGGCTTGGCGTGCTCAGTTGGGGACACTAAATTTTTCAACTAAACATCGAAATAAATCTATTTATTAAACTAAATTAACCATATAAACTAAATTACTGATCTAATTACTGATCTAAAGCCCACACTGTCACTGTATGATAATTGAAATGAACTGATGACATCACCATTTTCTCCAGAACGGCTATACGGCTGAATAAAATTATGCTGCATTATTTTCCTGTTGAACACTGTAAAGCTGCTTTGAAACAATCTGCATTGTTAAAAGCGCTATATAAATAAAGACTTGACTTGACATTTCAGAATGGGTTAGACCCTAAGGAAAGCCAAACTGCTAAT
This sequence comes from Romanogobio albipinnatus, assembly GCA_023566225.1. Classification (NCBI taxonomy): domain Eukaryota; kingdom Metazoa; phylum Chordata; class Actinopteri; order Cypriniformes; family Gobionidae; genus Romanogobio; species Romanogobio albipinnatus. The sequence continues at coordinate 44,808,931 of CM042253.1, forward strand.
TTTTTTTTTTTTTTTAAAGAAAGAAACATTGTTTGTAGTTTTGAGAACATTTATTGTGTAAAACTGTAATTATAACATATTGTTGCAGATAAATAAAATTCAAGTACACTAGCTGCAGAGACTTTAACAAAAAAAAAAGCAGAAAGTTTTAAAAACGTCCTGTACGCGCTTATCCATATAATGGCAGTGAATAGCGACCAGGCTAAAACTTTACAAAAATTATACAAAAGTATCATGCAATGATACAGGGAGATGCGTGCCAGATCTGTACCAATTTCGGTACCACAATTAATTAAAAAAAAAAAAAGTATTTAAAAAAATGTAATGCAATTCAATAAGTTTATTATTTATGATGATAATCATTATAAGTAAATAATACATAAACATTTAAAGGCTGTATGCTGTTTAAAAGTAAACATTGTTTATAAAAAAAGATCAAGTGAAAAATAAGCAACCATCTAGGCATAATTTTTATTATTATTAGTTGAGACAAATTATTATTACATAGAGACAAAGTTAAATCTACTGTAGGCTACAACAGTAGCCTAATATATTCTGAAAAATTTCTCATGTTAAACCAAACTTTTATTTTGACGGGTTGCCGTGAACACCTTTGAGTGTCTGTTCATTTTATGATATGACAGTTTTCTCAAATGAAATGGTAAATTCTCATGAAGTGATGGTTTATGCGTTCATGTCCTCAGTGTTTCCCAACCTTTTTTCAGTCATGGCACCCTTTGAAAATGCTCTCATACGTTACGCTAGGGGTGTAACGGTAAAGATTGCTCACGGTTCGGTTTGTATCACGGTTTTAGGTTCGGTTCAGTATTTGCGATGTTCAGGAAAAAGGACTACTGTCAAATAAAAATAAAGAAAATAATAAGAACAAATAATTTAAATACAAGCAGCAGCACAAATAAATACTATTGAGCAAAGATACTAATAAAATAAACTATGCTTTTCAGGTTTTTCAGGTACGTCTAACATTAGTTTTCAGGTACAGAAAATTATCAAATGTAAAATAACATTGCATATTTGACTGTATAAATTAAAGATTAAACCTACTAAACTTACAAAAGCATTTCAATCAAGAGCAGTGAGTGATGTCCTTGTCTTTTGTTGTTTGACATTAAAGGTCCCATGGCATGAAATTTTCATTTTATGAGGTATTTCAACATTAATATGAGTTCCCCTAGCCTGAATATTGTCCCCAAGTGGATAGAAATGTTGATCGGTGTAAACCCGAGTTCTGGCTGTCTCTCTCTGCCTTTGAGAAAATGACAGGCCAGACGAGCCAATCCTGAAGTCTCCTGGTTTGACGTCCAAGCAGGAACGGTTACCTCCCTTTCCTCCGCCCAGAGAATCTGGCACGCCCATGCAAACGCTCGAGAGATCATTCCTTGTGAACGAGTGAATGCTGGCAGTTTCTCAGTGTTTGGATGTACAAATGAAAACAGAAGTCTTTTTTCAGTTCCTTCTGATCTGTGATCAGTAATTTCTGATGTGTAGCTAATTATTTATTATTCGTGCACACAATGCGGCTTCTCTCTCTCCAGACAGAACGGTGTTTTCGTGTTTTCTATCTTGTGAGTCAGTGTTTTTGTACGTCCTCGTCGCGTCTACCGGTTCTAAAATGTGCATACAGTCATGAGTTTCTGCTCAACATCGGCCTCACACACGCCGAAGCTCGGGCTGCACTGGCCGTTGGCCTTCAACATCCCCGACCCCCAGTACTGCATCTGGCCCACAGCGGAGGCACCAAACGCGGCGTGAGATTAAGCAGAAGGGGGGTAAGCGTGAGCATATTCGGGCTAGCCAGCCTAGCCCCACAATAAACTGGATTACATTCGATTACGTGTCTTTGTTTGCGCTGTGTACTCAACGCGCGTCACTGACGCTTTTATTTTATTTTAAAAATAATGCTATTATCAACACTTACTTTTAACTCGTTCATCTCGACAGCTGTAATGGTACTTTGCATGTGTTACAAAGTTGGTAATAATGATGAAGACGGACTCGGTGTGACTGGGACTCGTGTTTATTCAGAACTCTCAGATACAAACACAATAAACTCGCGCTGACTGACAGCGCTCTCATAACTCAGTAGGTACTATAAATAACTTTGTTAGCGATCGCTGAGCTCCGTCTCTGGTACGTTAGTGATGTCCGGTTCGCGAACGATCTTTCTTTTGAACCTGTTCTTTTTAGTGAACCGAATCAGTTCACCAAATCGGACTGAATCGTTCTAAACGGTTCGCGTCTCCAGTCAGCGCTGATCCATAATTTACTAAAGTTACTAACTTTCTGACATGAGTGACAGTCCCTCCGACTAGAAATAAACGAATAACCTGAAGTATATGCTGTAACTACAACAGTTCAGACATGCTGAGAACTGATGTGAAGTGAACTCAGGTCCATCCGTCTCTCTGGCAGCAGCTCGTGCCTGCTCGTGCCTCGTAGACCAAGTTAAACCACGCCCCCTCCGCTCATTTAAAATACAAAGATGTCAGCCAATCACAACAGTGGCCGTTTTTACTGAAGTTTTACTGAAGTCTCACAGCAGACACGCCTCTTGAAGCAGGGCATTCAGCCACAGGGCAAACAGCAGTATTGAAAAAATGCCTTTTATTTCTAAATTATGACATTTTATGATGTAAAAATCATACTAACAATATAAGTACACCTCAGGAAACATTATAAAATAATAGAAAAATGCCATGCCATGGGACCTTTAAACAGACAGGAGTAAAGGCTACTGCCCCTTTAAGACCTAATGCTCGGATATGCATCGTCTTTCTCGACTGTATAAAGTTTACTTAAGGCATATACAGACTATGTCTGCTAGAATACTCATCAAGATGGACATGTTGACATACTTATTGTGTGAGTTTGTCTGTTCAAGAGCAAGACTTGAAAGAGAACTCAATATTTGCGCGCTGTGAGACGTGTGCGCGCTTTCGGATGAGTGCACAGACACACATTTTCTCAGTGCGCGTGACTTCCCATTCGTGTCTTCTGGCACTACACCCGGGTGATGACGGCGAAAACGACTGGTCATATTCGAACATCCGGCAGCACTCGCATGCATTGAACAAAGTTTACAAAGAGAGAATTATTTGAAAGAAAAAAAATGGTTCCGGTTGGGAAACACTGCAGAGACTACAAAGACAGTGAGCGAGTGTGTGTGTGTGTGTGTGTGTGTGTGTGCGCGCGCCCGCTCATCTGTGCGTTGGACGGCTTAAATCCGAACCAAGTCCAATGGATGTTGCACCAGTCTTTTTTACCAGCTCCTCCGTTTCGCTTTCAGCTATGTTTACTCAAGATGACCAATACGATGATGCATTGCTGCCAGTTGCAGCTCGTGGCTCTAAATTTCGTGGGTAGATTCTGTCATCAACGTGCATTATTGCAATAGACTTAAAATCTCTATCGTAGGCCAATTTTGTATCGTTTATATCGCCCATTAGTACCCTCAAATGTTTCTAATATGATAAAACAGTACTGCGTTACCCCACATAAGCATGACCAGAAGAAGCAGAAGCAGCGATTTAATAAAGTTCCACTGCTCTAGAGCCGTGTGTTGCGCTCGTCTCTCATTAGCAATCGCTCCAGCGGCCACGTTGTGCTCCCACAACACTCGGCCCTGCTCTGCTTCATACTACAGTATCGTTAATAATCTCATCAATGAACATGATTTCTGCCCGAGTCCCATCCTGATTCCTTTCCACCGGCTGTGAGGAGAAGACGACATCTCCCATGAATCCATGCTCAATCTCCGCATCATCAAGCTACGCCTGTTTTGAATAGGCGACCCTCTAGCGGCGAAAAACTAAATATTGTGCCTTTAATGCTGCTCCAAAACATAAAAAAAATAAAATTGCACTATTCCCTTCATATTATTAATAAACAAAGTTAATTTCGACAGGCAAATAGTGTCCTCTTTTGCTCTTTTAAGACATTCCATAACAAGCCTCATTTGCATAGAAGGCGTGCTTATGCTAAAAAATATTTATGTAATTTAAAAACAGCTTGTGTCTGTTTGAAATACTATCGTTTTGTAATGCTTACATGATTCCTGTAGCTAAAAGAGAATGAAACTAGCAACACCAATATAATGGGTTTTATTCCCAGGAAATGCATGAACTCATAAAATGCATACATTGAATTCAATGCAAGTTGTGGATAAACGCATGTGCCAAACATAAAAGTTAATAATTCGGCTGAACCGATTTGCAAAGCGCTTGTAAATCACTTGGCTGTAAGTGAGAATGCTGAGGGTCAAATCGGAAACAAAATTGGATTAATATACACTGTATTTCAGTTACTTGAAAAACAGTGTTAAAAAACATGCTTCCCTTCGAACTAAAAAGCAAAAAGCAGAGAGTTCTAGGAAAGCACAAATTGCTTTTTTTTTGCTTTCGCTAAAATGAATTGGACTGCACAACACGCGCCAAACTAGCAATCAAAACTAGAGAAACCAAAATCACTGACTGCCCTGCACTGCTACTCTGCGCTTCAAACGTTACCCTACAATGATTACAATTTGTATAGCAAAGCCAGCCTCAGATCAGAAGCAAAACTCAGTAAATGAGCTCTAAGAGTGTGTTTTGCCTCCATCCGGCTAAAATATCCCACCATTGAGCCCCATTCTCATGCAGCTGGCGATTGGATACCTCTCCTCACCAATCTTATGACAGATTGCCTCTGGTATTTGTTATGACGTGGAGGATGGAACCATTTGTTATAGTGGACCTGTGGCAGCAGCAGAAGGACCTGAATGTGTAAGAATGTTCTCATTTCAACAGTTGCTGGGATTAAGAAAGTGTGTAGCGAGAACATGAGAATGAGAACACAAACACAAAGATTTTTTAAATCTACTTGATGTGTAGGATTCCGACAACAAATGCATCATTTTAAAATAACATTATGCAACAGGTGACATTATGTAAAACCAAATCAAAACCTTAAAACTGCTATCAGGAACCTACGGTACAAAAACATCAAATCTCTCCCATTTACACAACACCACAAAATGACCTGTAAATAAACAGCATCCTTTCTCTGTCCCAAACGATTCTTCACCATGAACTACTAGTAGCCCAGGCAGATATTTATCACTATTGATCTACCTGGTCCTCGCCAGGGCCTTTTGTTCTCTCGGCTCCAGGCTCTGACCTCAATTAAGTTATGAATTTCAATCTGATGGACTGAGAGCGTGTGGCCAGCGCAGCCGTGCAGGAAGGGGAGTGGATTAATTAGACACAGCGGCTCTGGGATTCACCCTGCACTGCTGGCGGCTCATGTTGTTTTCATAAGAATGCACACAAAGAAAAGGACGAAAAAGATAAAGAAGGAGGGAGAAAAACAGAGCTTTTAGCTCAAGCTAAATTTGAAAAAAGTCCACAAAACGTCTGACTGGCAAGCGAGTTAAAATACAAACGGACTACAAAAAACATACTTGCATTTGTGGAACAGCGATTACAAGGCAGCAATAATATAAATGTTTGCGGTATGCTTAGGTTCTAGGCTTTGATCACAATATCATATCAATAAATTATAATGACAATCGTTGTCGGTCACATTTTGAATACTTAGGTGAAATACTTTCTATTAATGTAAGTCAAAATAGAAGATTGTCAATTTACAATCTCAAATTATATTTATAGCAAAAATGGATAGCATATTAAAATAATGTGTCAAAGGCTGAAATTATCTGCAAAACAATATTTAAAACGTGAGATTCAAGCTAATTTAATTGTAGAAGTTTCATACGTGGGCCTGAATATTTTATTGGTAACACTACAATAAGGTCTCATTTGTTAACATTACATAATGTATTAACTAACATGAACCAACAATGCATTTGTTACAGTATTTATTAATCTTTGTTAATGTTAGTTAATTAAAATAGTCATTCATTGTTTGTTCATGTAAATTCACAGTGCATTAATTTAAATAATGTTGTAAATGTTGAAATTAATATCAACTAAGATTAATAAATGCAGTAATTATTGTTCATTCTTAGTTCATGATAACTAAACTAATGTTAACTTATGAAACCTTATTGTAATGTGTTGCCATTGTATTTGATACCTCACCTGAATCCTCAATGAAATATCACTACAATGCTGCCTTCCAAGCAATGCAAAAATATACAGTACACCAAATGATTATCATAATGTTTTATATTTTCCTAGAAGTTTCACCAAAAAACTGTTATGGCTTGCCTGCTTCATTGTTTGAGAGAACGGCTCATTAGTCAGGCCTTTGAGATTCAAAACATGCTTTGTGATGCTAAGCTCATTAAATTCCATGTGCCATGCTCTAATTTCTGATCATGCCACTGAAACTGTTTGTTAGCTTGCTTAACATGCAAATACCTTCAAAAGCCCCTGAATGAATATATAAACAATGCATAAAGAACAGAACTGTGTTTGCATACATTCATTTTCAATCATTATTCATGACTGCAATAATGGGTTGAGCTTGACCAGCACCTAGAATCAAATCTCTACTAAGTGGTGTGTGTGTTCTGTTTGGTGTTAACAGAAAACGGGATCCTTCATTAGCATCAGGCGTAACGGTGTGAAGCTGTCTACGATGGAAATGTCAAAAGTTGCACGTCACCTCTGAATACGCACTTCCACAGACCAATCAGCTGTAAGTGCTAACTTTTATTGCTTAAATGCAACTTGGATTATTTTAGAATAGCAAAACCGTTTTTCTAAAAAAAAAAAAGCCTTGCGTAGAATCAAGTTTGGGCTCAGTAAGAGTTTTTGTTGGTTGGTTACACTTTATTTCGATGGTCCACTTTAGACATTCTACTAACTTTAAGTAACTTTGCAACTGGATGTCAACCAACACTCAGAGTATTAGAAGACCCTAGTAGACTGTTAGGTTAGGTGTTAGTAGAATAAGTTGAAATGTAGTTACAAAGCTACTTATAGTCAGTAGAATGTCTGTTCGGGAGCATCAAAATAAAGTGTTAACAGATATTAAGCAGACAGTCTAATACTCTAATGAGAGTTGGTTGATATGTAAGTGCAAAGTTAATTATAGTTAGTTGAATGTCTTAGGTGAACCATCAAATATAAAGTTTTTTGTAAGAAATTAATAATTGTATTTAAGCAAGAGTAAATTAAATTGATCAAATGTTACATAAATGCTGTTAATGTAAATTAACTTTCTATTCATCGAAGAGTCCTGAAAGAAAAATGTATCAGTTTCCACAAAAATATTAAGCAGCACAACTGATTTCAATTATGATAATAATAGGAAATATTTCTTGAGCAGCAAATCAGCATATTAGATTGATTTCTGAAGGATCGTGTGACACTGCAGACTGGAGTAATGATGCTGAAAATTCAGCTTTGCCATCACATGAATAAATTACATTTTACTGTACTTTTTTACTGTATTTTTACTGAATAAAAGCCGCTTTGGTGAGCATTAGATATTTATTTTTATAAGATTAAAAATCTTACCGAAAGGTAATGTTTGAAAGGTAATGTGTATGGATAAAATAACAGATTATTTAAATTAGAAGGCCAAGAGAGCCACACAAAAAAAACTGAAGAAGAAAAAATCCATGCAAAAACATCCACATATAAATAAAGGTAATGAATATTGTGACGAAAACAGCTTTGGTTATAATGGGAATACTTTTTGATGCGTCACCACTCATATACATAGACTCTTTCTCTTATACATGCATTCACAAGCACACAATAACAAACACACACGCAGTGTGGGTTTCATAGTTGACTGTGTTCTACTTCCTCTGCAGAGCAATTGAAAACAACAGATGCATGAACTCATGAACTCAGACTTTACCAGTTCACAACTGAACTACATTCTATGAGCGGGAAAACCGAGTCCCCCCAAACTCTCCCATGTGTCCCAGTTCTGTTCAATTATGCAGATAGAACTAAATATATGTTGATGCTGTGATGTTGTCCAGGTGGCTGTTGACAGGTGGCATATGAGCTAATCTGAGAGAACAAGGGGACTTTTTGCTCCTATTGTGGTTCTCTTGATCCAGGATTACACCGAAACACCACGATATTCAAACTACCACACTCTACGACCATTGCGTCCATCAGCTGATTAATTTCAATACAATTTTCATTGAAGACATAATAGCATTTTTCCCTCCCCCTTTTCAATCAACAAATTAAAAATATAAACCACTTTTATCTTTATTTAACACTAAGCTGAAATCGGATCACAGGACAGATGCGTGAACCCCAACCATCCTTCACTGATGGTCTATTGTAATATTTTTCATAGATAATGTGTTAACTTTAGTCTTAGATTTTATTTAATCAGTCACTTGGTAAACACGAGGCAATTTATAAGTACCTTGAAAAATTATAAATAAGAAAATCCATCTAAACTGATGATTTTGTAGTGTGCTTTTCAAACGCAGTCATGGCTCACACTTGAACCTAATGAGTGGCTACTAAGTTTTATATTGCTATCAAATCACACTTCCTGAAAGTATTAACATAGGATAATAATTTTGGCAGGAGCAGTAGCATGATTTAACACAGCCATATTTTCTCTCATGCCACCTGAACGCTACTTAATAAATCTGCCCTCAATAATTCTCCTGCTGTCGTCCAACAATATTCACCTTCTGCTGGTCAGTGCAGTAACCCAGCACAGAACATTGAAGGACATCTGTAGTTTATACATGGCATGATCATGTTTTATATATATATTTATATATATATATATATATATAGTATTTGAACACCCTGCTATTTTGCAAGTTCTCCCACTTAGAAATCATGGAGGGGTCTGAAATTGTCATCGTAGGTGCATGTCCACTGTGAGAGACATAATCTAAAAAAGAAAATCGAATGTATGATTTTTAAACTATTTATTTGTATGATACAGCTGCAGATAAGTATTTGAACACCTGAGAAAATCAATGTTAATATTTGGTACAGTAGCCTTTGTTTGCAATTACAGAGGTCAAACGTTTCCTGTAGTTTTTCACCAGGTTTGCACTGCAGGAGGGATTTTGGCCCACTCCTCCACACAGATCTTCTCTAGATCAGTCAGGTTTCTGGCCTGTCGCTGAGAAACACAGAGTTTGAGCTCCCTCCAAAGATTCTCTATTGGGTTTAGGTCTGGAGACTGGCTAGGCCCCGCCAGGGATACAGGGATATGCTTCTTACAAAGCCACTCCTTGGTTATCCTGGCTGTGTGCTTCGGGTCATTGTCATGTTGGAAGACCCAGCCTTGACCCATCTTCAATGCTCTAACTGAGGGAAGGAGGTTGTTCCCCAAAATCTCGCAATACATGGCCCCGGTCATCCTCTCCTTATACAGTGCAGTCGCCCTGTCCCATGTGCAGAAAAACACCCCCAAAGCATGATGCTACCACCCCCATGCTTCACAGTAGGGATGGTGTTCTTGGGATGGTACTCATCATCTTCTTCCTCCAAACACGTTTAGTGGAATTATGACCAAAAAGTTGTATTTTGGTCTCATTTGACCACATGACTTTCTCCCATGACTCCTCTGGATCATCCAAATGGTCATTGGCAAACTTAAGACGGGCCTTGACATGTGCTGGTTTAAGCAGGGGAACCTTCCGTGCCATGCATTATTTCAAACCATGATGTCTTAGTGTATTACCAACAGTAACCTTGGAAATGGTGGTCCCAGCTCTTTTCAGGTCATTGACCAGCTCCTCCCGTGTAGTTCTGTGCTGATTTCTCACCTTTCTTAGGATAATTGAGACCCCACGAGGTGAGATCTTGCATGGAGCCCCAGTCCGAGGGAGATTGACAGTCATGCTTAGCTTCTTCCATCTTCTAATGATTGCTCCAACAGTTTTTCACCAAGCTGCTTGGCAATTTCCCCGTAGCCCTTTCCAGCCTTGTGGAGGTGTACAATTTTGTCTCTAGTGTCTTTGGACAGCTCTTTGGTCTTGGCCATGTTAGTAGTTGGATTCTTACTGATTGTATGGGGTGGACAGGTGTCTTTATGCAGCTAACGACCTCAAACAGGTGCATCTAATTTAGGATAATAAATGGAGTGGAGGTGGACATTTTAAAGGCAGACTAACAGGTCTTTGAGGGTCAGAATTCTAGCTGATAGACAGGTGTTCAAATACTTATTTGCAGCTGTATCATACAAATAAATAGTTAAAAGTTATAGTTATAAATAGTTAAGTAGTTATAAATAGTTATTAAATAGTTATAGTTTTTTTTAGATTATGTCTCTCACAGTGGACATGCACCTACGATGACAATTTCAGACCCCTCCATGATTTCCAAGTGGGAGAACTTGCAAAATAGCAGGGTGTTCAAATACTTATTTTCCTCACTGTATATATATACATATATACACACTCCCCAGCCACTTTATTAGGTAAGGTATACCTCACTAGTGCTGGTTGATCTCCTTTTGCCTTCAAAACTGCCTTATTCTTCATTGCATAGATTCAAAAAAGTTTTGGTCCATATGGACATGATAGCATCACACCGTTGCTGCAGATTTGTTGGCTGCTCATCCATGATGCAAATCTCCCATTCCATCACATCCCAAAGGTGCTCTATTGGATTGAGATCTGGTGACTGTGGAGGCCATTTGAATTTAGTGAACTCATTGCCATGTTCAAGAAACCAGTTATCCTGCAGGAAGTAGCCATCAGAAGAGGTGCACACTGGTCATAGAGGTGGCCATAAAAGGATGGTCAGCAACAATACTCAAGTAGGCTGTGACGTTTAAATAATGCTCAGTTGGTACTAAGAGGCCCAAAGTGTGTAAAGAAAATATCCCCCCACCATTGCACCACCAGCTGTAGCATGAACCAATGATACAATACAGCTCCATGCTGTCATGTTGTAACCCTACCATCTGAATGTTGCACCAGAATTCGAGACTCATCAGACCAGGGGCCTCATTTATAAACGTTGCGTACGCTCAAAAGAAGGCGTACGCCACTCTCTACGCAATAATTGGTATTTATAAAAAGCAAACTAGACGGGAAAATGTGCGGTCCTTCATGCAAGCTCTGAACCAGGCGTACACACAAAAACGGGTGAAATGAGAAATGGCGACACCGTCGGCAGATGGAAGAAACACTTGAAAGTGTGTGAAACTGTAGACCGTTGTGTAAAATAAATGGCAATACTGCCTCTCATAAATAATGAAGACTTCACAAAGCAAGTCTTACAATTAACAGCCTACACGAACACCCGTTTGATCGATCTGCAGTGCAAAACAAACAAAATCAAACGAAAATTACAACAGAAATGCAAATTAACACATATTTGCAAAAAGAAAAGTGAAATATGTTCTGCAATAATATTGGCATATTATGCAATTCATCCTCATAAATAATATGGTAAACTGAACGAAATAGCTAATGTACAAAACTGATATTCTCGTCAATGTGTCCGCCTGGCGTAGCAGATATAGATGCAATTAGATGGATGGATGGATGGATGGATGGATGGATGGATTAATTGTCCACTGGGGAAAGTTGTTTTCATAGTAAAATTTCTTCATCAGCTACGGAATCATGGTATTCATGCATATGCCTTTAGTTTTATTTTTGATAACCATTCAGAAAGCTGCAAGACATTACATTTGCACTGAACTATTTCCCATTTCCACGTAGATTATAACCGACATCTGTAGCTTGTCAGATGCAATTAATTGGATGGAAATAAAATGCCCTATCACAATGCGTAATGACGCACGATGGCTGATCTTGCGCTCTTAGAAGATGTGGCAAATGGAAGGATTCGGAGTGAACGCATTTTCACACAGCAAGGAGACTTGCTGGCAAACGAGGACACACTCTGGCGATGGAGCGCTAGACGCACTCCTCGACTTTTTTTTTTTGCCTCGACTTTGATGTCCGACCATTTATTTTTTATTTCGGCCATGGTCCGAGGTTGTGAGGCTACAGCATTTACGGCGTCTGCAACCTTTTGCCACTCAAGTGCCTTTTTGGCATTAGTAATGCCCACACTGTGCCCTCCAAAACAACATTTTTCTCCTCTTTTCCACCTCGCCAACAATAACTTCTACTTCAAATTGAGTGAAGTTACGTGTTTTTTTTTAAATTTCCTCTCTGTGTTTGCCATGATTTCGCAATTGATGAATATTAACTTGTGGGCAACATGAAGCCGCAAAAGCTGCGCTACATTTAGAATTGATTGTGATTTATTAAGGGAAAACTGCGTAGGATGTGCGTGCGCACGGTTTTATAAATCTGAATATTTCTGTGCGTACGCACGTCCTATGTTTCATCCGTACGCCACTTCTGACGCAAATCCTACGCAAAGTTTTATAAATGAGGCCCCAGAACCTTGAGTGGTTATTTGAGTAGCTTTCTATCAGCTCAAACCAGTCTGGCCATTCCCCTCTGACATCTGGCATCAACCAGGCATTTTCACCCACAGAACTGCCGCTCACTGGATATGTTTTTGTTTTTTCCCCAGACTATTCTCTGTAAACCCTAGAGATGGTTGTGTGTGAAAATCCCAGCATTTCTGAAATACTGAGACCAGCCTGCTTGGAACCAACAACTAGGGGTGTGCGATGTTGACAAAAAAGGATATCTCGATATTTTCTGGGATTTTCTCGATAACGATAATTAGACAATATTTTGCTGAGTGTGTTATTGTGCTACATCTTGGCAGTTTTAGGACTGCCGTGGTCGGCTGACTCCTAAAGTTTTTGATATTATTCATATTGTGTGTGGTGGTTTAATTTTGTAATGCATTGAAGATAATCAAGATATGCGTTGCCTGAACCACATTTGTGTGGCTATTAATATGTTTTTGTTTTTTTAATGGAAAAAAAAAAAGGGCCAGAGACTGGTGTTTTAAGACACATTTCGTTTTATTGTAGCCTAAAATAAAGCTACATATAGAGAAGAACCTGAGTGAGAGCGAGCTGAGTGACGCTATCAAGAACTCCGTGAATGATAGCTTGTCTGTAAATGCGCGATCTGTGAGGCCATGTGTGCGTCTCAATCAAACAGCTCCCTAGTTCAGTAGTCAGGGCATTGATCAGGCATTGATCGGTCTACGATTGAGGCGCACGCACGCTATGAATGAATGACAGTTCGTCCGTTAAGCCTTTTTATACTCGACACGTCCGCACGAGCACGAAGGTGCGCGCGGCAAAAATGACATCGTTGCAGAGTGCCAAGCAGACGCGCGCGCGCAGTCAGCGGAGCCAGACGAAAGTATTTTACTTTCCGTTTTGAATTAGCGCCAATTCGGTGGCGGGTTGCTTGAATTGTCATCTCAGTCAGCTCCTGTCACTCTCGTGATGAATGAAATCTGATGAATGACTCCTGCAGAGACTCACGGTCGGTCACAAGCCTAATATAGAGTAAATTACGCAGTGAAAGTGTGCACTGTAAATGCGCACCCGGGCGTCGGAAGCAAAAAAAATGTGGGTGGGTCCTCAGAATTACATTAAGTACAAATAAACCGCTTTGCTTACTAAACATATAGTTCGGAAAGACAAAGTTACAGAAATCGCCATATCATTGAGAGCGTCAGTAGTGTAGGGGTAAGACGCACGGCACCTAGTTTTGACCCAAATCGACCCACGGTTCGAACCCGCCCTTCGCCGAACTCAATCCTCTCCCTTTTTCCATCACATATCAGATCGGAAAGGCATTTATTTTCAATAAAAATTAAGAAAATATTAGAAAAGTGGAAATAAAGCGTCTAATATGTGTTTAATAATAAGTGTTTATCGATAGGTAAACAGACATGTGCTGAATGTTAGAGACGATAAAAGTGAGTGGGTCCAATATCATTGATCGTAAAAAGTGGGTGGGTCTTGTCCCACCCACATACAATGGTTCCAACGCCCATGGTCTAATCTAGACTTCATCAAGTAGTGTATGCATGCACTCTCTGGGTGTGTGTGAGGGATATACTCGATAATGTCAGATCGCACATCGTTAAAACACCAATTACGATATTATCGCGGACGATATAGCACACCCCTACCAACAACCATGCCACATTCAATGTCACTTAAAATCACCTTTCTTCCCCATTCTGATGCTTGGTTTCACATTCAGCATAGTCTAGACCAGGGCCGTGCACAGACATTTTGAGCAGTGGCCAGTGGCCCAAACCAAAAAAAGGGGCACTGGGGTGGGGTGGCATTGGGGGCGAGGATTGGGTGCTTGTCCATAGAAATTATCCATCTTACTCTTACTAGCCAGTCAAAACAGTTTTGATCTAATTTTGTGTCTATCGAAAATAGTGATCTATGATTGTATTATGTTGAATATCAAAGTTTTTGTGTCTATTTGTTAATGAGGGATTTGTGGACACAATGTTATTGGCTTTTGTGGAGTAAATGTTATTGCTTTTATTTTGAAGTAAAAAGATAAAATTAGACTCTTGGGGTAAGATGACCAGCCATATTTGGCGCAGAAGGCCTCAAGTGGCATGTTACTGGTGTTATTGTTTTTAAATGTAATACTTATTGTAATTAACGGGGCTATTATATAATTTTTCATGAATTAGATGTACATTTCAGGCATCTTCACTTTCATTAAATTGAGTGAATTCTATTATGACAAAATCTATTATGTTTTTTTATTTTTTATTATGACATATCTTCAATTAAAATATGGGCAATTCAATAAGTAAATATTGATATGCTTGTACATAAGTCAAAAAATGTAACTTTCAGATGATTATCTTTTAATGGGATTCAGATTTTTCTGTTTTTAGTTATTCAATTATTCTACTAAATTGTCAAAATAAAATTAAGTAGAATATTTTATTTAGTATTTTACATTAATGACACCAAAGATATATAAATAGTAATAAGAATTATATCAAAAGTAATTGATACATTCTGTAACAGTTTATGGGGTATTATATGAAATTAGGCCTATATATATATTCTACAAAGTGTGCCAGCAACAGCAAAGTTGGTGTTATTTGTATTAGATCAGTTCGGGTACAAAAACTGGATTAGACAAGAACGTCTCTTCCAAGAACGTCTATTTTGTAAAAGTTTTTAGCACAGAAGATCAGGAGCAAAATAATACAGACAGAAATACAAAAACAAACTACCAAATTACTAATTCCGCGGATTGTAATGCATCCTGTTAATGCAACGACATTCTGGAACTGTCGTCTCCGCTTTCCAGATTTCCACGCACAGACTCTGAGTGACACTGGGGAGCAGGCGGGAAACACAGGAGCGGATTCACGGTATTGGTGGATCTTTAACGGAGGGAAAACAGAACACTTTTAGCGGGGATGGGTAGTCTAAATCAGCTTCCTGGTTCAGTAGTCAGGGCACTGATCAGGGAGTCAGCCCATTGACTTATGTCCTGATCAGTGCCCTGACTACTGAACCAGGGAGCTGATTGAGCCGCATGCCATGTCTACATGCCTAAATGCATTGAGTTGCTGCCATGTGATTGGCTGATTAGATATTTGCAGTTGAACAGGTGCACCTAAAAGTGGCCGCAAAGTGTATATATGCGAGTGTATATATACACTATACTGCCAAAAGTTTTGGGACACCTGCCTTTACATGCACATGGACTTTAATAGCATCCCATTCTTAATCCGTAGGGTTTAATATGGAGTTGGCCCTTTGCAGCTATAACAGCTTCAACTCTTCTGGGAAGGCTTTCCACAAGGTTTAGGAGTGTGTTTATGGGAATTTTTGACCATTCTTCTAGAAGCACATTTGTGAGGTCAGGGGCTAATGTTGGATGAGAAGGCCTGTCTCCGCTCTAATTCATCCCACAGGTGTTCTACGGGTTCAAGTTCCTCCACACCAAACTCGCTCATCCAGCTCATCGCTCAGTCTTTTTGGACCTTGTTGTGCTTTGTGCACTGGTGCACAGTGATGTTGGAACTGGAAGGGGCCATCCCCAAACTGTTCTAACAAAGTTGGAAGCATGAAATTGTCAGTCCAGAGAACACGTCTCCACTGCTCCAGAGTCCAGTGGTGGCGTGCTTTATACCACCGCATCCAACACTTTCCATTGCAGTTGGTGATGTAAGGCTTGGATGCAGCTGCTCGGCCATGGAAACCCATTCCATGAAGCTCTCTACACACTGTTCTTGAGCTAATCTGAAGGCCACACAAAGTTTGGAGGTCTGTAGCTATTGACTCTGCAGAAAGTTGGCGACTTCTGCGCACTGTACGCCTTAGTATGCGCTGACCCCGCTCTGTGATTTTACGTGGCCTACCATTTCGTGGCTGAGTTGCTGTAGTTCCCAATTGCTTCCACTTTGTTATAATACCACTAACAGTTGACCGCGGAATATTTAGTAGTGAGGAAATTTCACAAATGGACTTATTGCACAGGTGGCAACCTATGACGGTACCACGCTTGAATTCACTGAGCTCCTGAGAGCGACACATTCTTTCACAAATGTTTGTAGAAGCGTCTGCATGCCTAGGTGCTTGAATTTATACACCTGTGGCCATGGAAGTTATTGGAACATCTGAATTCAATGATTTGGAGGGGTGTCCTAATACTTTTGGCAATATAGTGTGTGTGTATATATATATATATATATATATATATATATATATATATATATATATATATATATATATATATAATAATCTGTAACCATACTCTGTGTTATTATGCACACAAGAACTTTATATGATTATATATGCTATACAGAGCTGGTGATAAAATGTCTATTTTATATAATATGACGTTCTCTATTGTAGCTCTAGTGGGGATTTCACATTAGTGTACCTGTTAAAAAACAACAATAGAAGAGCATTGATTGTCGTCTAGGCCAAGCATTTGCTCTCCACTCACACAATAAAGGTCCACCACCACCACCACCAAAAAGAAGAAGAAGAAAGAAAAAAAAAAACAAGAGTCATTTGCAAATGCTCTGATTATATGGGTTGTATAATGCAAACAATTTGGCTGATTACTTCCAATTGATTTGTCTTAGCGAGAATCAGATCAAGCCAGTGACCGCATAACTGTACTTCACCGTATTAATATCCCAATGCAGTATTCAGCCAGCTTAAGACAAAGCCAAATCTGCCATTATGACATGTAGTGTTTAAAAAAAAAAAAAAACAGCTACCTGCTTACAGTGTGTTGCTTAACAGCCATCAAAATACTCTGATACGATATCCCTAAATGATTAAAGTACAGCCACTGTTAATCTCAGGGATGGAGGATGGCAGTAGGACTTCCCAGTTCACCGTTTTCTCAGATTAGTGAGATGAGGGTGAGGAAAAGTAAAATATATGCTTCTATACAAAATACACAGAAGTCCACAGTATGGAGCTCATAAATCAACATACATATTTCCTTCAAAACGAGTGTACTGACTGCCAAGAAACAACAAAAAATACCAGTAGTAACTCAAGAAGTAAAGCTAGCATTAACACAGCTACTGTATGCACACGTGTAGGTTTACACTATAGGGATGCACCAATAATAAAATTCCGGCTGATAAGCTTATAATTATTTTCATGTTGATGATATACAACCGATAAATGGACTTAATTAAAATTGTATTCTGTCAGAGCCGATGGCATTGTGGGCAGCGCTCCAACATGTTTGAGTCAGGCAGCCTGAGTTCAAGTCCGGGCTCATGGACCTTTCCCAATCCCATCCCCCTCTTTCTACCACTGTCATTTCTCTCAATAAAGGCACACAAAAGTATACAAATTGGTAAAAAAAAAAAAAAAAAAAAAACACTAAACAATTTTTTTCATTTTAAATGCAACAAGTGAAGTTAGGTATACAACATTATAATGTACAGTAAGAAAAAATTATATTTTAATTTTGCTAAAGATTACATTTAACAGTGTTATCAAATTATTCGTGTTTTTAAAGGATTATTTAACCTTAAAAGTGAAAATTACCCCATGATTTACTCACCCTCAAGCCATCCTAGGTGTTACATAACACTTCTTTCTGATGAACACAATCAGTTATAATAATAAATATCCCGGCTCTTCCAAGCTTTATAATGGCATTGAACGGGACTTCAGTTTGAAGCACAAAAAAAGTGCAGACCACCTTCTGTATTCAACTTACAAAGAAAGTGTAACGCCTCTCGCAGTTCAAAACACTTACGCTACATCCTAGTCATACGTTGCGTCAGTTACACTTTTTTCATAAGTTGAATATGGAAGGCCTGGTGGAGTCTAGATATTTTACTTTATAAACTTTTAAAATATGGATATTTTTCTTACAAAAACCCATTATTTCCCTTCCAATGGCCTGTATTAACCCCCAGAGCTGTTTAGAGTAGAGATGATGGATGCACTTTTTTTAGCTTCAAACTCACGAGCCCCGTTCAGTGCCATTATAAAGCTTGGAAGCGTCAAGCTATTTATTAATATAACTCCGATTGTGTCCATCAGAAAGAAGAGAGTTTGTACCCCAGGGATGGCTTGAGGGTGAGTAAATCATGGGGTAATTTGAAATTTAAAGTGAACTAATACTTTAAGGGAAATTTAGATGGTGATAAAAGGACATCTAAATATAGGAAATGAGCATGCACAATTAATAAAAAAAACGAATATCGCATAATATATTAATAATATACACAATATATTTGTCATCATATTGGTTCCAGTATTGGTCACTTTCAAATGATTAAAAATTTTGCTTGATATGCCCATTAATTAAATCTCAAATCAATATATTGTTTGTTTTATTCCATATCATTGAACATAACCCCACTTGTCGACAGTTTGTCATTCGGTGTTTGTTGATGGACAAAATACCTATCGGCCGTCACATCGGTTATCAGCTATAACATGGAAATGATGTAGTTATCGTTATCAGCCATGTATTTATGATCAGAATGTATTTGTGTGTGTTTACAGACTCACCTGGCTATTGATATCAGCGTTATTCTGCAAGAGTAGAGACACCAGGTCTTTGTGGCCCCTGTCACACGCCCAGTGCAGGAGAGCTCGGCCCTGAAACAAAATAATCATTTATTAAAATAAAAGAGAAAAAAAAAACCTCATAGTGGATGCAAATGCAATCTCTGTGAAGACAGTTTCAATTTTACGGTTCGGTTTTGCTTCAGGCAATGCACAATCTGTCTTTTAGTCAATCTATGAAGTTCGATCCCATAATTCAATCCCTTACCCTGATTTAGAAACAATTATTTAATAAACTCTCTTTCTGGCTTTGATACAGGGCATAAAAATGAGCACCGGCCAAGAGGCGTGTAGAATATTCAATAACAGCCCGTATTTGCAAAGGACCTCTGCAACCCAAAACCATAGACATGTCTACAGACCGCGCAACCTACGGGTCGACTCCTTCAGATGGATGAATCCCTCTTCACCCCTAACACATTCATTTATTCCCTTTTGTTATGCGGGCTTCTATAAAGTTAACTTCACAATAGATTTCTCTCCTCCAGAAAAAATAAATTATGCACAACAATTTATAACTCAGAGCCTTTAGACCCAACTATTTAACGACGTGCTGACAGGATGAGTTCTTCTCTGGCCACCGTGCAAGCGAGAGAGAAGGGCATTGTGGGAGGGAAAGATCCTGGGCGCTCCAGAAACAAATTGCAGTGGGATGGGAGACTCTTTAGCAGTGATTGATGTGGTTCTGGGGACAAAAAGAGAGTAGACCCTTGATCACCAGTGCCGCCCCCCAGGCCTGAAGCCGCTTGTGCCTATCAAGGCTGCAGAGTTCATTTTTCAGTGAAGGCCAATTAGATAAAGACAACTCCTTAAGTCGTATTCCATGGCTGAAATTATATTGATCTCCACTGCTGCATGTTAAAATTGATATTTATGAGGGAGTCTGAAGCCTTACACCACAAGGATTTCTTTCTTTTTTTTGGAGAGGAGGGTGTCCCCTGGACTGTTTGTCAAATTTTCATCAGAGATATAGCCAAACATTTTTCTTTTCTCCTACTCTCATCCCAAGGCAAACAATTATCTGGATCCACGGCACTTAAAAAAAAGAAAAAAAAAATTACCATGGGTACCATGATAATACCATAGCTTCTAGACATGGTATTATTTGAAGCACAATGTATATGAATATGGTAATCATTCAGTACCATAGTATATATCAGAGTACCATCATATTACCATCTGATACATACATTATGCTACGAAATCCAAAAAAGTTAATTGTGAGAGAATTTTAATTAAGAAAAGTGACATTTTGAAAGTTGCAATAGCAAAAGTCACATTGTGAGTTATGAAGAAAATGTAGGCCAGTAAAAAATTCCTTAAGGACATTAATACTTTTCTTGAGCAATAAGCATTAAATTAAAGGTCCTGTTTTTAGTGTTTTTTTGAAGCTTTGATTGTGTTTACAGTGTGCAATATGTCTTCATGTTTCGCGTGTAAAAAAACACACAGTATTTTTCACCCAATTCACTCATCTGTACACCGCTGTTCTCACTGTCCTAAAAACGGCTGATGACTTCCTTGTTCTATGAAGTCCCTCCTTCAGAAATACGTAACGAGTTCTGATTGTGCCAGCGCTTCCAGTGTTGTGATTTGACCGCAGCTTAGCGCACGTTGCACGGAAAGGTCACGCCTCTTACCGTAACGGGGAGATGTATGCGCTCAATGATCTCTAAGTACAGCATCCCTGGGAAAGCCAAACAAAGGTGATTTGACTCCGGGATGAAAATAACAGCGTCTCGACGACATGGCGACAAAGGACAAACACACTCAAACGCAACACTTCCTCTTCTCCACGCAACACTTCCTCTACTCCACGTCGGAGAGCAACAAGACCACGCCCCCTTTTTCACGTATTCTTGTGGGCGGAGGTTAGTCAACAAACTGTTCTACTGACGTCATTAAAGAAGGAAGTAGAGGGATGTAGTCCAAATCGGCCGTTCGCTGTAGGCTTTGAAAGGGAACTTCTGTTAAATAAAATATCTCGCTTGGCATTGAACTTTGAGCTTTAAAATTTTACAGGTATTATTTATGTTCTAACAGCAACATTACACACTAACTAAAGTTTGAACAATGGGATCACGAAGAACAGGACCTTTAAACAAAAGTGACAGTAAAGACATGTAAAATGTTACAAAAGACTGAAATAAATGCTGTTCTTTTGAATTTTCTATTAATCATAGAATCCTAAAAAACTAAATTCCACAACAATATTAAGAAGTACTATTCTTTTCAATATTGCTAATAATAATAATAATAATAATAATAATAATAATAATAAGTGTTTCTCAAGCACCAAATCAGTGTATTGATTTCTAAAGAATCATGTGACACTGAAGACTGGAGTAATGATGCTGAAAATTCAGCTTTGCATCACAGAAATAAAAATAGCAGTCATTTTAAATTGTAATATTTCTTACAGACTCATATCGGCATTATGAACTTTTTTACTGAAACATAATTTCCTTGGACATGAGTCACTCAGTAATTAAGAAATTCTGACAAGATGAGAATAGAGAGTGCAAAAATCATCCTTGCAGTGACTTTGTCTCAGCAAAGATAGCGAACACGTGGTGGAAAAACCTACACCATCTTCTCCAATATCCTTCCAGCTAAGCAGAAGAGCTCTAGAAACAGTAAAGATCTAAAAATCCCACTGATTACACCTTCCTGTCCCGTGTGAGAGCTCTGGATTAAGTGTGACAGGCATGGACTCTACTGCGGGGCGGTGCATTGAACAGGGCTCAGTGCAGATGAATAGAAAACCTCTTGCTTTACAATGTCCTTGCCAGAGAGGGTGGAGAGCTGCCGGCTCAATTGCCTGTAATTGATGGGGCCGCTCCAGCACAAACAGAGAGAGAAAAGGAAAGCAAGAAATTCTTGGGACATTTTCACAAATGAGTCCAGCCCTCTTTTGTTCAGGCGGAGGGGCTCGTGCCTGTTGGAGGCGTGTGTAGACACACAGGGTCATTTAAGACATCACCATTACAATAAGAAAGAATTAGCATGAAACACCATGCAAGTCATAACAAAGCAGCAGCAAAACACACTTATGATTAGGAAAAGCTCTTCGCTATGTTATATTTTCAGATACAAATGCATGTGTTAGAATGCTGTTGTTTTCAGTTACCATCTGATTTAGAAAGAAATTATTGTACAAAAACACTATGTGGTACGCGGTAGGGTAGGGATGGTATGAGATGGTAATATCATGGTACTTTGAAATATAATGTGGTTCTACTGAATGATTCATTTTTACACAGTTTTATACAAAATATAATGGATTTACCATTTGTACAGTGGGGGCCAAAGGTCTGAGACCACAAGTGAGAATACTTCAATTTAACAGTTTTCTATTTTAATTAGTGCTGGGGAAAAATGAATCGTGATTAATCGCGTCCAAAATAAAAGTTTGTGTTTACATAATATATGTGTGTGTGTACTGTGTATAATTATTATGTATATAAATACACACACATGCAGAAAAATATTTGCATGTATATTTAATTTATACGAAGCCCCACACATGACGTGCAAGAAATAAAAAGTAAATCGTGCGCACAATTTACTATTTAGTTCCCTCGATTTGATAAATTGTGCGGACAAATTACTACTTTGTTCCCTCGACTTGCTAAACCGTCCACACTATTCACTAATTTGTTCCCACGATTTATAAATCATGCACCTGATTTATAAATCGAGGTAACAAATTAATAAAACATGCCCACGATTAAGCCTACTAGTTTTTTCCTGCATGTCATGTGCGGGGCTCCGTAAATGTATCTTATATATATTTTTTAAATAAAAATATAAAATATTTCTTAAATATATACATGCATGTGTGTGGATTTATATATACATCATAAGTATACAGTATACACACATATACTATGTAAACACAAACTTTTATTTTGGATGCGATTAATCACGATTCATTTTTCCCCAGCACCAATTTTAATTTAAAAAAAGGTAATTACTTAATTTATTATCAGAACAATGATTTCTGTGGAAAGAAATTGTATAAATTTCACACATTGAAAATAAACAAATCTCACCTTTTCTACAAATAAGTTTAAGATAGTCAATGTCTTTAATAATATAATATAATGCATGTATATATTTAAGAATATAATTTATTTATATATGATATAAATATATATATATAAATACACATGCAAATATTTCTTAAATATATACATGTATGCGTGTTATCAAATATACATAATAATTATACACACATATATTATATAAACACAAACTTTTATTTTGGATGCGATTAATCGATTTGACAGCACTAAATATAATATAATATAATTGATAAATTAAATAAAATTCTCAAACATTTGGACCCCGCTGTACATGTCCAAATACATTATTTTTTATATTCTTAACAATGTAAAAAACTTTTAAGGCGAAGCAGTTTTTCAGATTATAGAGTCATGTGGAACTACAGAATAATCAGTTAGTGTGTGAAATAATCATGTCCACCTTTAGTGTTTGTGTGTCCATGGTTGTGCAGTCCATTCATCCATTTCTCCAGCAGTGAAGTGTAAAACCGTGTGGTACTTCCCCCTCTGCTCACCATCCACTATCATCCCACCTGAATAACTCCCAAGTTTCCCAGTTTATTCTGATCTATTGTCATCATCACTGAGATTATTTCCCCACTGCCCTGCACTCAAGTTGCACGTGTACATTAAGGGTAATGTATTTGACCTCTGCAGAGACGGGCCGACCTGTAGGAGGTCAAATGGCAGCAATGAAGCTCATCTCAGCCCAAATTAAACCACTGGCAACTGCCTCCGCTGAAAACATCAAATGGCATTATGTTCAGAGCAGATAGCGTACCGTGCACGTCACATCTTAATGCTGCAGCGAGTTAGAAAAGTTTCAGGCTTCAGGTTTGGAAGCAATGCCTTGTTTCTCACAGGTGTGACCTTGAGAATTTGCGGAAGATCACAAAAAAATCCTATCACCTAGCAAATCATCTCCGTACACACCATTTCCAATTATAATATATATATATATATATACAGCTTAATGTGTTTGACTGCTATGCCACAGATCCAACAAAAAGCGTATTGATTATAATAAATATTATACTTTAAAATATTCCACCAGTGTTTCACATCCCCATGTAAATCAGTGTAGTTTGGCCTGAAAGTCTACACACCAGATTTAAATTCACTAGTGCCCTCTATAGGTTCATCTGTTGAACTGCACTAGCGAGACGAACAATGGTGGATTGACAAAGACTGCCATCTGGCCGACCTGATGGTGAGCCAACTGGTTCCCCACTTTCAGAATTGGAGTGCTGAAAGAAATGAAACGGGCCAGTTGGTCACGTTGATATATGAATAAAAATGGAATGAGAGGATGGATGGTGCATCCAGTGACCTTTGGAGTTTTATCCGTGTGGGAAACGCAGAGGACTGATCTCTTTACACGATAGAGAGAGAGAAGTAGGGTGAAAAATAGAAGCTGCGCTCTGATCCCTATACACTGAACAAGGAATAAGTTCACTTTACTTGTGTAAATAAACAAATATGATATAAAATAGGAAGATTTTGTTCGTTTTTGAAAGAAGTCTTATATGTTCATTGAGGCTGCATTTATTTGATCAAAAATACAGTAAAACAGTAATATTGTGACATTTTATTACAATTTAAAAAAACTTTTCTATTTTGATATATTTTAAAATTGAATTTATTTCTGTGATGGCAAAGCTGAATTTTCAGTATCGCTACTCCAGTCTTCAGTGTCACATGATCCTTCAGAAATCGTTCTAATATGCTGTTACATGACAGAATTAGAAAAGTATCAATTTATATAAATATAAGAAAAGGCCAACCTCTTCGTCCCTTGTGTTCACGTCCACTTTCTTGGAGCTGATGGCCTTGCTGACGTGTTCGATATTGTTCTCTCGACAGTAGTCGAAAATATTTTTGTCCTCTTCCCTGAAGTCAAACACAACAAAAGAGAAAATACACTGAAAGAGTGTCAAGCACCAAACCTTTTATGAAATGTCAGATAAATCAATGAAAAGAACATTAAATCATAGCAAGGAAATAAGAAACCAATAGTGTTGCATAACCAGGGTCAAGGTTTTCCTAGAAAATCTGGGCCCTGTAAATGTATGATGACCCATGATGGAAGATAATGCCAGGCTAAACGGGGCCAAACTGATGCGCACAGGTGCAGCATGCCGCAAAAAAATCATGTTACTGGCAGGCATCTCGTGGTCACATGCCCATCCACCTCTGTGGCGCATTCTCGGGAGTCTGGCGCTCACCACAGCAGTTTTAATTATTTTCCTCTCTAATCACCTTGTGGCATTTGGGCCGAACCAGGCAGGGCAGAGCAAGAGATCGTGAGAGAAAGAAAAGGGTTATATAGGGGATGCGGTACAGTTGGTTGGAGAAATCTCATTAAGAGATTTACCCCTGCCCCTCTTGCCCATGCAGGATGGCAGATTAATTGCATTTGGAGCCCTATTGTGTGGCCGCCCCTCACTCTCATTACAGGGGCAGGGCAGATGAGACACTCTCAGGCACGGAGGTCCCGTCCGCTGCTACAGGAAATAGACAGACTGGCCAACTTTAAATGAATTGATTTCTGAATAAGTGCAGTCAGAGTATCTGAGTTATATAGAATCAACAGGCTGACACAAAATATAAATATGAAATATATACATACAGAGCAGCAGAGAAAATGCAATCATTTTGTGCAAAAAGATGCATGTTATGCCTGGCAAAATACATCTACAATGCTTACACTTTCAATTATTTCAAGTTCATTTTATTCATAAAGCACTAGGGCTGCAAAATACATCGCATATGTACATATCACGATATGCATGTATGTTTTAGGTCGACGCATACAGCAGAGAATAGACTGGGCACACAACTGTTACTTATGTGACTTGCTTGACGTCAAAAAGAGTTATTAAACACAATAACTTGCGAAAAACAACTCCTTGCAGTCTCGCGCTGTCTGCTGTCTGTCTGACACACACACTGAAACGTGCGCACAAGCCGCCTCTCTGAAAGCGTGTGATCCCTTCAGTTCTTTCTCGTGTCTTGTTACACACTCGAACTGTCAAATACACACATAGTTATGTCAAAATGGCTGTCTTGATGAGTATTCATGTAAAAACAGTCGGTTATGCTTTAAGTGAACAATATCAGTTGGGGAAAGAAACCAAATGCGTGTCAATAGGATCCGTGCATTAGGTCTTAAAGTGACAGCCTGCTAATACAGTAAACCTGCCTCTAGTCTGTCAAACAACAAAAGAAAGAGAAAATCACTCAGTGCTCTTGGCTGAATAACCTTTGTAGCTTTATTATGTATCAGTGAGTGTATATTTAATTCATATTTAATTAATTCTGTTTTTAGTTCTTATTTTTAATAACAAAGATAAATTAAAATAACAAAAATGATAGTCCACCCGTTTACCTGGATGTTCTTTATGTTAAGTTTTAAGTTGATATAATGTATTACCAAGTCAAGCAAAGAGTTTTTGGTATTTAAATATTGGCATTGCATTTTTTTTTTCTTTAATTATATTGTCAGATTTGTGACATTAATTTTTGCTAAAACATTGCTGGTCACGTTGTAGCGATGCTTTCTTTTCCCAGACAGAATGTGAAACACATAAATGGTATCATTCTCAGTTTTTAAATATTTTTTTTAATATAATTTAAATCGATTTTACACACCTAAAGCAATATCGTATCGCATATCGTATTATTTAACAAGGTATTGCATATCGCATTTTTCTTTAATATCGCACACCCCTATAAAGCACATTTAAAAACAGCCACAAGACTGACCAACGTGCTGTACAAAAAAGACCACATTAAAATCCAAATATAAGCCAGGGAGAACAAATACGTTTTTAAAAGAGTCTTAAAAATTGTCAGGCAAGGTGCCAATCTAATCTCTAAAGGCAGGTTATTCCATAGCCGTGGACCAGAGAAAGCTCGATCCCCTCTACGTTTCAGTCTGGAGTGTGGGACTAAAACAAGGTTCTGGACCCTTGATCTTAGACTTCTGGAGGGGGTAAGGATGCAGCAGTTCAACTAGATCAGGGGTGTCCAAAGTCGGTCCTGTAGGGCCACTGTCCTGTCCAACTTGCCTCAACACACCTGCCTGGAAGTTTCTATATGCCTAATAAGACCTTGATTAGCGGGTCCAGGTGTGTTTAATTGGGGTTGGAGCTAAACTCTGCAGGACAGTGGCCCTCCAGGAGCAGGATTGGACACCCCTGAACTAGATAGATGTGATCACTTTAATGACTTTCTGTAGAAATCTGGAAGCAGCATTTTGGACCGGTTGGAGGCGAGCAATTTGCGATTTAGAAAGATTTTAAAGATTTAAAGATATATTGGTTAGAAATCGGTCATGTAAAGATTAAAAAAATGTCATGCTAGCCAAGATTCGACCTTGTCTATGCACATTAATAGCTGAAGCATCATTTCTCTTGAATAGATCTTGTAAATAGATCTTGGTATCGCCAGTGTAAAAATGGAAAGACACCCCACGCCTACAACACAATGAATTACAGTAGGAAAAAAACATTTATAGCAGTTTACACAAGTAATGTTCAAAAAGGGCCTGAAATTCTTTTTTAAAAAGTTTTTTTTTTTTCAAAAATTAATGTAGACAAAATTGATAACATTAAAAAAATAAAGACAAACTACTATGTCACAATGGACAGAAGGGTTGTAAATGTATCCTACATTTGATTATTTTTAATTAAATAAAATTAATTATTTTTAATTGAATTGGATTAAAGTTAAATATACAAAATGTATTAATTTTTAAAAAATACTACGTTAGAAAGGGTAGAAATGTTGTAAATTTATCTAACATTTTTTCCTTTTTAATATTAAAGTTAAATATGCAAAATGTATCCAATTAAAAAAAATACTATGCTAGAATGGGTAAAAGTGTTGTGAATGTATCCTACATTGTCATTTTTCAAATTAAAGTAAAAAATGCAAAATTTATAAAACCTAAAAAACAAATACTGTTAGAATGTGTAAAGGTGTTGTAAATGTATCAAACATGTCATAATTTTCAAAGTTACAGTTAAAAATGCAAAATGTATAACTACATTCTGTATTCTGTATAGTTGTATCAAGTCAGAATTTGTAACACATGAATTTGACATCAGATTATGTTTGTAACATGAATTTGACATCAGATTATGTCACAATTGTGACAACCATAATCATATTATTTTGTTTTATTGTATTCATGAAGGTCACAACCTTTTTCGACAGGCCCAAATTCGCATTTTAAGGGGTAAACCAAAATGATGGTGTTTAAAATTAGCTACATTTATGTAATATAGTAGGTTGTCTAACATATCAAATAATTCTCAGAACAAATTCAACAACATATCTGTGCTTTAAAATAAAAAAAGAGAGTAATGGTACACCAACATCCACCAAAATGGCTTATGCCCATGTATGTGTGCACTAAACCTGGCCTTATTTATTTATCTCGTAGTAAATACGGATGAATATGTGAGTGTTTGTGGTCTTACCGTGGTCCGTGACCCAGTGTGTCTGTGCCATGTGGGCATCATCCGTCTCCCAGGGCAACTAATCAATAAAACTGCTCATTCGTCAGACTGATGCTGGCCTGTGCTCCAAAAGCCCGAGTACACACACGCACACAAGCCCACGCTTACACCTGATTAATGGCCCACTGATAAACGACATGGCATCAGCGATGCCGCTGAGCATGCTGGGAAGGTCACTGGCTACTCTGTCATTCCACAAGGCTTGATCAACGTATTCTGACTAGTGAGAGACCCAAAAAAAGACCTATGTCCAAGTTTTCACACACAGACCTCAATGAAGGTGAATCTTTTTTAAAACATAGATATTCAAATATTATAAACAACTCTTAGGTTTACTAAATGAATCCTTCTCGCACAGCAAATAACATTAAAAGGATAGTCCACCAAAAAATTTAAATTCTGTCATTTACTCACCAAACAGTTTTGGTTCCCATTGACTTCCATTGGATGGACAAAAATGCAATGGAACTCAATGGGAACCAAAACTGTTTGGTAGCCAGCATTCTTCTAAATATCATTTTTTATGTTCCACAGAAGAAAGTCCTACAGGTTACGACTTTAGGCTGAGTAAATGATGACCGAATTTTAATTTTTGGGTGAACTATCCCTTTAACATCATCCATCAGCGATGAGCAGAGCTGACACATACACACTGCCCTCCAAAATGGCCCGATATTCTGAAACTGACACCTCTGCTCCCATCAATCAGATCAGATCAATCTGATTCATCTCTCTCCAAGGCGTCCTCACAGAACAACTCATCTATCATGTATTCTTCAGTGAATAAAGCTTCCTCATTCACTACTCCTGCAGAAGCGAGGGATTATGCAACTTTGGCAGATCAGTTCATCGGCTGTTGTTTCTCAAGTGAGTTTGAGCAAAAAATAAATCAGATGGTCCTGGAGTTACAGGTCATCTGGTTTTGCAATTGGGCAATGCAGAATTCATTAAGACTCTGTAATCAAATGCTAACGAGAATTTTGAATATGCAGGAGGACTTTGAATCACAGAGCTTGAAAATTGGAACGCAGCGAAGCAGTTTGCATGGCGGTCTGATTGGGTCACGCCCGAAATGGGACGCTCAGCGAGCGACAAATGGGAGGAGAAGAGGGGGAACGGGATGTTAATTGCCTCTTTGCTTTTCCGTCCCCAATGAACGACTCACACTCTCCCGGGACACGTCAACTTGGGGAATGAACCCCTGTTGCATTGATACTTCCATATATTTCTTTCATCCATCCATGCCTGGATCCATTTTACATTCCTATCATCGATATAATCATAAAAAAAGTAATTAAACTCTACTGCTTCCTGAGGCCTCTTCACCCCCTATGCTTGCATACTAATACTGTTAATTTAAGAGGTAAAACCATGTGAATTCAGCCCTTAATTTGTCTCGTTAAAGGGAAGAAGCAGCGGGGCGTCTGGTATCCGGGAGTGCCATGAACAGGAAAATGAATCATGCATCACTGATGCGGGAGTGATCACTGGATCAAATGAAAAATTTGAATAAAATCATCATATTCATAAGCAAGTTACCTTATTTTTTCCTCCTGGTATAGACAGCTAACCGCTGGCCCACCGAATCCAGTTCGCTTCTCTCCTCCCCTTCGCTCCGACAACTAAAAAAAGAAACGGGAAACTGTCACAATGGCCACAAGTGAAGCCTAGAAGGTTTTAAACATCTGAAAAGCCACAAAACTGAAGTGAAATCCCTCACCTGCTAAACACACAGGACATGAAACTATATAAAAAGACAGAAACACAACAGTAGCCCACAGGAGTAACTCTTAGTTTGGTTTACAAGAGAAAGATACTATACACATCCATCGAGCTCAAATATGACAGAAAACTGGCAGTACGTTGCACATGTTGGTAGACTTGACAGGTTTTGTATTTTTGACATTGTTACATTGACTTTTCTTCCTTTTCCAGACGGCACAGCACAAGAGAGCGAGCACAAAGGACTCTGGATATTCAACCCCTGGTGGACCAACCGCTGAGAAAAAGATTAAAATTGCTTTGTGCAGCCAGCCAGCTCTATTATACAGCCATTTTAATTCAATGACTTCAAAATATTACAGTTCGGAGCAGAAAAGTGCTGCATCTGCACTTCTGCTTGAATAGTAGGCTTGTATTAAAATACCGTAAATTCGTGCACTCTTTTTTCCTTCCTTCCTCCACAGCAGGTGCACGTAACAACAGAAGTGTACAGGAGGTCAGCAACAAGCTATTGTCTCTCCTCCCTCGCCCAGGCTCTCTGTCTATCTTGTAATGGAGCTGCCTGCCCTCTTTTTAACACACTAACACAATCAGTTCATTCTGAAAGGTGGGGAATTTGTTTATGTGCTTTTGTGCTGGTCTGGATGGCAGTCAGATAGCGTTACTTGCAGTAGTATCAATGAAGGGAGATGTATCTGTTCTGACATGTGGATCATGGGTAAAAGGCAGGAAGATATATAAACTGATGGACAGACAGACAGACAGACAGACAGACAGACAGACAGACAGACAGACAGACAGACAGACAGACAAGATAGATAGATAGATAGATAGATAGATAGATAGATAGATAGATAGATAGATAGATAGATAGATAGATAGATAGATAGATAGATAGATAGATAGATAGATAGATAGATAGATAGATAGATAGACAGACAGACAGACAGACAGACAGACAGACAGACAGACACAGATAGATAGATAGATAGATAGATAGATAGATAGATAGATAGATAGATAGATAGATAGATAGATAGATAGATAGATAGATAGATAGATAGATAGATAGATAGATAGATAGATAGATAGAGACACAGATAGATAGATAGATAGATAGATAGATAGATAGATAGATAGATAGATAGATAGATAGATAGATAGATAGATAGATAGATAGATAGATAGATAGATAGATAGATAGATAGATAGATAGATAGATAGATAGAGACACAGACAGACAGACAGACAGACAGACAGACAGATAGATAGATAGATAGATAGATAGATAGATAGATAGATAGATAGATAGATAGATAGATAGATAGATAGATAGATAGATAGATAGATAGATAGATAGATAGATAGATAGATAGATAGATAGATAGATAGACAGATAGACAGATAGACAAATTGATAGATAGACACAGACAGATAGATAGACAGACAGACAGACAGTCTGCTTAAATCATTGAATTCATTGAATCATGAACATGAATACAACATCTACAGCAGCTCCAAATGAAAAAACACAGAAAGGTAGCAGCTCTGTTTCTGATATCTTTTGAGCATAATAATTAAGCATAAAAAACAAAGGGATATTTTTCAACGACCTGTTTGAGAAGGACGCACAACCACAACTGCACAATCAGAGACTGCCCTCTTCTGGACATGTTATTCACTAACGCAGTAACATTACCGCTCAGAGCCTAGTTTTACCAAAGGGCAGATCCACTTACAAGAAGTATAGTTTATTTGCATGAAAATACTGATTAATGTCATGCTTTATTTGAGGGCAACAAATCCACATCCAAGTTGACATGTGGCAATCTTTCTAAAAACATTAGTAAACAAATCTGTTGTCCATAACTTATCTGGGTGGACTGGGACTTCATGAATATCAACTCATAGTACATCAAGCTATTTTATTGCAAAAGACCAAAGAAAACCTTGTTTTCCATCCCTATACGCAATTGCCCCTAGAGTAAGTTTAATATTTACCTTCTGACTGCCTTCTGGGTCCAGGGAATTTACACAGGACACGTACTCCTGCATGGCCTGCTCTGTAGTCATGTCCCCCAGCTGTTTCCATGCGGACCTGTGAACAGGAAGCAATCTCGTAAAGATTATTCACAAAAAGCTCATATTATTGGACACCATGTGGATTTATTTTTTATTCATTTAGCAGATTCAATTAATCAGATTTAGCATGAAATGCATGACTTGTTAAAGAGTCTTACCATTTTCTCTGACCCTCGAAATCGAAGAAACCAGGTTTTTGTGTATTGCACTTTCCAACTTTGACCTGTCAAACATAAGTTTATTAATATATTTACTTAATAAAAAATATAGTCAAATGCTCAAATAACTAATCCTAATGTCAAATGTTTTAGAGTGCATAACCAACAGGCAGCATCATCTGTCAGAGCTTACAAAACTTAGCATGGAAACCATCATTTACACCAAATCACCATTACTACAGTTATTTTTACTACATAAAACTTGGGGTAATTTTGTATTAGCCATCCATTCATTGTCCAAAATAAAAGAATATAGTAATGGATTACAATCGACCAGTCAGCTGTTAAATTTAAGTACACAATTAGATCATTCCAATTTAGGTCAACCAATGACCAAGCAATGCTTCATTTTGTTCGGTTTGTGGTGTAAAAGGTCGCATTAGCAATTAAAGAAAAAACACTGAAGCAAAACATGGTCAGGTGTTTTTTTTATTTTTTTTTATCAATAAAATCACAAATAATCTCAACGCTTTGTATTGTGTTGGGGATAATTTAATTTAAATTTATACTGGCATAAAGATGGTTTGGCGTTGGACGTTATTAGCAAATTTAGGGACTAAAGTTACATATGACATTGGTTTCTAACTTCAATAGCATTTGAAGAGAATGACTTACAGTCATAAAAACCAAATGTAAAGTGTTTATCTAGGTGTCAGATATGATGCACACATTTGGCATTTTTGATATTTATTCAAATGAACTGTCAAATAACACTACTGTATGTGATCATATACAAAATATGCCATAGTTTAAAACCCAATTGCATTTGAAGAGAATGACGTACAGTCATAAAACCACCTGTAAAGTGTTCACCGAGGTGTCAACTATGATGCACACACACCTTTTAAATGTTTTATATGTATTAAAATAAACTGTCAAATCCTGTGTAAATATTGCTATTTTTCACTACTGTATGGAATCGTATACAAAATATCCAAAAATGTAAAGCTCAAAGCATTTGAAGAGAATGACTTAGTCATAAAACTAACTGTAAAGTGTTCATCAAGGTGTCAGCTATGATGCACACCTTTCATTTTTTTTTATATTTATTAAAATAAATTGTCAAATCATGTGTACATTTTTGCTATGTAACATTTCACTACTGTATGGGATCATACACAACATATACAATAATTTAAAGCTCAGCAGCATTTGAAGAGAATGACGGTAACACTTTACAATAAGGTTCATTAGTTCATTAGGTTCAACAGTAGTTAACTACATTAGTTAACATTAACTAATAATGAACTGCACTTATAAAACATTTATTTATCTTTGTTAATGTTAATTTCAGCATTTACTAATGCATTATTACAATCTTGTTAACATTAGTTATGCACTGTGAACTAACATGAACAAACCAGGAACAGCTGGATTTTTATGAACTAATGTTAACAAAGATGAACTAATGCTGAACAGAGGTGTTGTTCATGGTTAGTTCATGTTAACTAATGCATTAACTAATGTTAACTAATACAACCTTATTGTAAAGTGTTATCAGAATGACTTACAGTCATGAAAGCAACTGTAACGTGTTCATCTAGGTGTCAGATATGATGCACAACAACTTGTACATTTGTGATCATCAGTGTTTGACGATTTGAAGTCAAGTGTCTGTGTTTACCTGTTTGAACCTGGCGTACAGATACAGCAGCTGCTCTCTGCTGGCTGTCTGCACGAGATCTCTGACCCGGTCCGCTGCCGCCTCAAACTCACTCTCTAGATCTGCTCCTTCTAATCGAAGCGCTGTATCTGCAGCACCACAATCAAGTTTCCCTAATCCAAAATCTGAGTCCGAATCGGATCCTCCACCGAGCGGCTCTCCGGTGTCAGGCCGGGCTGGATCAGTACCGGAGCCTGTCGCTGAGTCTGGGGAGGAGGACGGAGACCGGGACGCCATTGAAGATAATGAAGATGCCTTATCGACAGTAGTTGTGCTTTAATTATTATTAATTACTAATAAAACCAGCGCTGACAGTTTACTGTTACACTACGTTATCCGTAACCCGAATCAGTCGGACTTGTTTTGAGAATTGGTCCGTGAGGTGTACGTCACAATAATAAGCACGAGTGTATCCTGCGACCGGTTTTTTCGGTCCTACCGTTTTACAGAAGCGTAAACGCGTGAAATGAAACTAAAATCAATACTGCAACCATTATCAAACTTTATAGACGTATCATCTACTACTATAGATCTTGCTGTAGTATCTTATACTATAATATTAAATAATATCGGCCATTGCAATTTCACTTAGTACTTAGTTGACAGAATTTCAACTCAAACTCAGAAGGGACACAACATGTAATTTACATTATAGATATTTGCAACAAATTTAGTTCTTATGGTCCTGATATTCATTTCTTAAAATTCGTTAGGATTTATGCGCAGATTTTTGCTGTGCAAACATTGTCCACTAGATGGCACACAAATCACATTTTCCCGAGCGATTCGCCTTACGAAAATAAACCATGGTTTTACTACAAATAAAACCAAAAAACCATGGTTATTGTAGTAAAACCATGGTAACCGCAAATTAACCATGGGTTTGCTTCTCTAACCATAGTTTAACCATGGTATTTGTGGTAAAACTGTAGTTATATAAATGGTATTCAATTAGCCAAAAAAAACATGGTTACTACTTTTACTACAATAAAACCAAATTCAGTTAATTTCCAACTAAATAGCCAGATTTGATCAAATGTTTAACTTCACCTATTTATTAAAAGTGTAATTGTTTATATATATTTCAGGTTGGAGAACAGTAGTAGTCCGAAACTGTTGCCCAAGCAAGCTAAATTAGCCACCATGGTGTGCTAACACGACAGAAAGGCGTAAATCAGCTCTCTAGTCAGGCCGGTCAGCAAGCAATATATCAGGAAAATGTAAGTAAATACATTCAAGCAGAGTGAAGGGCTCAGATGGCTTGCTGGATGTCTAAATCATTAATGTTGTTTTAATCCTGATTAATATCCATCTTGTGAATTATTAATATGTTGATATATTTTCTGATGGTTGTTGTAGTTACTTTTGAAGGTGTGTATGCTCTCTTGTATGCTAAATATAGAGATACGTAAGCCAGCTACAATTAAACTTGTTATAAAACACAAGTCTTGACAAGACATATTGGCTTACACTTGACGACACAGTAAAAATGTAAATAAGAAAATCTATTCAATATATTACAAATGATATGCAAGATTATAGGCTCCTTGTTGAAACTTTAACTTCCTAAGACCCAGGAGGTCTTTTGAATTTGGTATTTTTTTCATGTCATTGCATTGTTTAGACTTTAGAGCATAAGAAACACTTTTTTTATTTTTATTCATATGTTATTATAACTCAGTTGTTTAAAAAAAGAAAAAAAGAAAGAATGAAATGACAGGTAGGCCTATAGGCAAAAACAATGGGATTTTTTTCCTTCTCATTTACATCAATTTTCAGGTTTCAGGATTTTTTTTAAACCAAACTTTGTTTAAAGATTATTCTCAACTGTGTTATCAAAGATATAACGGAATTAATTGATATACCATTTTGCAATATATGGGTAAAATGGACATATATGGGTTTTCCCATTCAAAACAATGTCTCTAATGTGCATATTAAAGTGTTATTGGAGCAACATGTAATGAAAAAAGATGTGTAATAATGGGAGTAATAGTTGGCAACATTTTCATAATGATATCTAATATTTTATAGGAACAGATATGTAGTTTCTTTCCCTACTCACTTGTTGCGTCTCCCAAAATGCCTGATAAACATGATTTAAGTCCCGGTGGCATGTTGTGAACAGTCTGATGGGTTTATTTGAGCATGTGCTGGCCATCATCTTCTGGACTGCAAATTTGGATGGATTTTACATAATTGATTTTTGCACAGGTGTCAACTCATTGGTTTCACAAATCAAAAGTCACCTTTCATGCTGGTTCTGTTTGTCAAGATGAATGAAACTTCAAACATGGTTATGGATCTTATGTAACTGGTTTAATAATTCCTAAAAATGTCTGACTTCACTCTCAATGCAGCTGTGGGTTGATGTGAAATGCATTACCTTCAACCCAGAACAAACTTCAATTGCGAAACTATTTTTGTCGTATTCAGTACGTTTTTATGAATATTTTAAGCATAAATTTGTGGTTAGATGTGCTCTGTTTTATGATCTCATTTCATATAATTGTCTTTGACTTGTCCAGTTTGTTTCACTTTACAAATAAACGTGCGCACAAGAACCATTTGCCCATTGTAAAAGATGTCGCCCTTCAGATATGAAGGTTCATGTTTGTGGTTATCTGAACTGAATGCAGGTTATCCATACGCTGCATCATGAGGGGGGCTCTGACTAGATAATGCAGTGGGCGGGGTCCTGATTTAATGCATTGTGGTTGGTTTTCAGCAGCTGCCAGTCTCAGGAAATCTCCTGGATGTGTACAGCAGTCAGGGCATGGCGGCGCCCACCATCACCGTCAGCAACTCCTGCCCTGCAGACCTGCACAACATCAAGAGAGAGTTGACCGGTCTGTATCACGGTCTGTGTCCTTCCATCTCGTTATCTTACTACTGCTTCTTCATCCTCATTTATCTGGCACAGATTCTTCACCGACCAGTTGACTCAGTCTGACTTTATCAGCAAAGTTACACACCACATTTGCCATTTCCCAATTTCTGATCTGTTCACGCATGCGCAATGTTAAAATACAATAATCGCTGCATATGATTAATTATTGAATCAGTGGATATTTGTGCTTTTGCAGAACTTGTGACTAAGTAGTTAGTGTAGTTCATCAGTGCATCAGTCCTAGTTGTCAGCATTTGATAAAAAGAGAATTATAGAAGTAAAACGGGTGTTTTAGTAGCAATTGTAAGACTTTAGGAATGATAGGAGGACAGATATGGTTTGTGAATCATGCCTATTGAGGACATGTACACTCTAAAAAAAAAAGGTTCTATATGGCACCAAAAATGGTTCTTGGCTCGTAATCATAGGGGAACCTTTTTAAGTGCTATATAGCACCAATTTTGGTGCTTCAGTGGTTCTTCAGCGGTTCTTCAGAGGTTCTTCACCGGTTCTTTGACTAAGGTGCTATATAGCACCGCTAACTAAGGTGCTATATAGCACCACTACCATATACATAACATGTTAAGATATGGTGCTATATAGCACCAAAAGTGGTTCCCCTATGATTACGACGAAGAGCCATTTTTGGTGTCATATAGAACCTTTTTTTTTTTAGAGTGTATGTATGTATGCCAATGTCATATTTTGATTAGAAACCTCAGATTTAAATGATAATTACAAAATATTTTCATATTTCCATAAGAGTTCATTTAATCATTCAGTCGTTTTTAAAGACCAAGGAGAAGTTGTTGTCCGGGTGAAACCTCTAAACAAATGGCATCTCTGAAAAGCCCTGAATGTACTCTTTACAGGACATCCAGACTTAAAACCAGGGGTGCCGCTAGCAATTTTGGGCCCTATGAAAGAATATGATGTTGGGCCCCCTACCGCACCAACCTAGCTATCCAAACTCTTTGTCTGCAATTTAATAATACTGACCAATTAAGCTCCAATGAAGACCAATGAAACATTGATTAAAATTAAGATACAATTTATACAAAACAAAACTTAATGAAGTGGTCACAATCTTGTCTGACCCACTCCATGTCTCCTGGCATTGCGCATCTTATGACGTGTCCTTTCTCACTCATGCTGTTCACTTTTCATAATCAACATAGATTGACAGATTGACAACACAAACATAAAAAATAACATTATAATATTTAAACATAAATATAAAACTAAATACATTTTCTTCATGGCTACAACAATTATAGTAGCCTACAGTACAGAGAAATTTCATGTCGGCAAATGTCGTTTTAGCTGTGAGCGTGAGCGGTTCATGAGTGGAGCGTTTTTGTGGATTTTGCCGGAAATAATGCAGAAATAAGCCATAATTTGGTAGATTATACATTTATAATTTCTATTACATTACTATTAGTACTGTTACTACTAATAAAACCAATCTCTGGGGGCCCCAAAAGTGTGTGGGCCCTTAGAATTGTCCTATCTTTCCCCCCCTTAGCGGCGCCCTTGCTTAAAACTGTGACATGTATGGTGTCAGAGAAATTCACTCAAATATAATGTAATGGTATGAGGACAGTGGCACCTAGGAGGTTAATTGAGTTATGGCTTAAATATTAAGAAATCTATAGAACATTTAGCCTACATCATTAACAAAAAGTTAAACTTTTAAAAAAAGTTATATATATAATGTGTTTTTATTTGTGAAATATGAAGCCAAACAGCATGTTAAGATTAATAACAAACAAACAGCAAGCCTGTTTCTAAATGCGCCTCACGGTGCGCTGTGACGCACATGCGTCTTTCACTCAGCGCGCGCTGATGGCGGACAACAGCTACTTCACAAACGCCCAGAGAGTCTGGAGAGAGAAAGTCACTCCCAGAGACGGCCGCACCGGGGCTGTAGAGCTGTCATTCAGGCACCTGTTTTGGGGAGTCGGACGAGGTTGCTTTTCAGTTCCCTTATGTTGCGGGTTTTACTTTGAACGGGGTAATATGTGGGACCGGGGAATAGTGGATAGACCGGACTTGATTTAGACAGAACGCAACGCATGCGGCTTCGTAACTTAGTGACAGAAATAACAAAAGCCCCGAAGAAGCCGCTGCCCGACTCGAGGATATTATTATAGTCTGACTGTGGATATCTGCTCCGCCAGCATGAAGTTTGCGGAGCACCTGTCCGCCCATATTACTCCAGAATGGAGGAAACAATATATTCAATACGAGGTGAGAGATTTATTTATAAAGTATACATGGTGCATGTAGTCCGTAGTTGCGTTCTAGAGATTGTGAAGCAACTCGGGTACAGTAGCTATCCTGTTCAGATTGGCGGAGCAAAACTTCAGCGGATTGTATGATTTGAATAGTTTGAAAATGTAAATATTATGTGGAAGCAATGAGAAATGGGTTACAGGCTTAAGTTAAATGACCTTAAGTTAAAAAAAAAATCGTATCAGACGACGGTGGTGCAATAATGTATCTAGAAAATAGCCTAATTAATTGCTAAATTATTATTTTTTGTGTATTTGAAACACACTATGATACTACATCATAATTTGACGTATTGTCTCTTCACGTTTTTTGGTATAAATGAGGGACCCCTTGGCAGATTTTGCATCTAGACAGTTTTTTTATGAATGTATTTTTTAATGTTTTTTTATTATTATTTTGAAATTTCAGTGAGTGATTTTGTTCTGGTTTCTTGACACTCTAACATGTCTGGAGCATTGCCAAACACCTGCCTGCACGTTCGGCACAAAGAAGAATTGCTTACATTTTTAATAATATTATAAATATTATTAATAATAAACGATCTATATAATACATTCTGTTTTAATATAACAGAATTGTAAAGTTATATTAAGTAGCCTAAACTCACCTAAATTCTTCCCCCTTTTTTGGAATTAAGCCAGAAAGGTCATTTTATGTAATTAGTTTGCTCGCCCACTTTATGTCTGCATCAATTCATTTGCTGAGTTTCAGAGTTCAAAGTATTTCTGCTGATAAATCTTTCTTTCTTTCTTTCTTTCTTTCTTTCTTTCGAATGAAATTTTGACACAAATTAAATATAATGTATATACAGTAATTGATCATCAAGATTTCTGATTGTTCTTATTAAATATAATATAGCATTAAAAAATGGCAAGACATATATTTATAATTTCCACTATATAAAGTAGGTTTAATAATGCACTCATTTTTCTTCATCAACAAAAGGTTTAATTATACAGCTGCAGTCCATGGTTTCCAAGGTTTCCATCCAGCATTAGTTTTATGAATTATGAACAAAGGAAAGAGCTCCGAGAGATTCATGGTATATCCATCGCTAAATATAACATGCCCCACTATCAAGCCTCTGCTTCAGGAGAATGTAATTCTGCTTAAAATATGTATTTTTTTATTCTCAATTAAAATAAATCAGAAGAATTGAGGAATTATTATTTTGACTGTCATGTGTAATTATTTTTGATCTTATGCTGTTTTTGTGACTGAACAGTGGATGGAAAAAATGTCGAACTGGTCATTCAAACTGTTGAATAATGAATGATTTCAAGCCAGATTTGAATCTCATGTTGGTTTATTTATTGTTTCTGTGCTGTGAAATTATTGACTGCATACTTAAACAATAAATCAATGGTATTTGTTGTGTGATGGTGGATGGTCAGGGCTTCAGTATGCGTCTTGGCGCAAAGGAGGCGAAATCCTTTGTCTGGAGCGCTGAATCTGTAATCAGACGGAGAACCCAGGCAAACATGAACTACTGCGAGTATTGTAAACAAAACCTATTTATCCCGTTTATTTTGTAGTAATTCTTTGTTTTAACATAGTTTGAGTAGTCTTTGACCATTTCATAGAAAATGCATGCAGATATTCTCTGGTGCTTCTGTATCTGTTGCATCTGTTTTGCTTAAGATTGATTGATTTAATCTCAGTTGTTTTTGGAGGGACTTCCACTGTCAAACCTCAGTTACTGGCCGCATGTGCCAATTTGCATGTGTGAACGGACTGCAAAGAGATGCCAGCTTGATCTGTCAAGGACAAGACAAAGGACTCAAGGAAAATAGTTTAATTCATAATGATCCGCCTATCATTTGACATATGGATCTGTGAGCTGTATGTTCACTGTTTATGTGACACAGATTGATGATTAGCAATATCCTTTCCAGCACTGTACAGCCTTATCAATGAACTGTCTCTATTCTTTACATACGGTGATACATTGTGCAGTAGTGAGAGTCTACAAGATTTGCGAGATGAAGACGGGCATCTTTTTTCAGCTACATTCAATACAATATGATCCATTTCAGCTCTGTCTTATTGAGTGTATCCCAAAGAAAAGCAGTATTTATTAATTTTTGGTCGTTGAAGTCCCTCTGTGAGTAGTTAAGCCATGATTACTAGACAGACTCAGGTCTCTGCTCATCTATTGCTTTGCTGCCTGTGGCTGACGGTGCCACAGAAAGTCAATGTGAAGCAGCCCCACAGGCTCTATGCAATAAAACTGAGTCCATAAACTGGCTTTAGGAACCTTACAAAGAATGAACTTCTTTTAAAGCACCACATTTCTTTACCTAGTCCTTTCCTTAAAGGGATAGTTCACCCAAAAATGAAAAATCTTTAATTATTTACTCACCCTCTTGTCGTAAAACCCGTTAGACTTTCGTTCATCTTCGGAACACAAATAGATCTTTTTGAAGAGATCTGAGAGTTGTCTGTACTCTCCAAAAATTTAATGAAGAGATCGTAAAACGAATCCATATGAATTGAGCAGTTTAGTCCAAATTTTCTGAAGAGACTTGATCGGTTTATATGAACAGATTTAATTTAGCCTTTTATTCATATCTATTAGCATTCATCAGCGAACATAAACAGACGCTCAATCAAACCTACTTGATGCCCGAGAACAAACCTCATTGGTTCTTGTGGAATCTTAAACATGCTGCGCAACACGAGAATGAACCTCATTGGATCTTGCAGAAGCTCAAACATGCTGCGTAACACGAGAATGAACCTCATTGGTTCTTGAGGAAGTTCAAATGTGCTGCGTAAGGCCCCGATCACACAACGCATTTTTCAGGTTCGAAAACGTGAGGCCCACTGCATTGCCTTTATTGGTTGACGTTTTTTCATTTAGAAAACAACAGTGTGCTGCTGTTTTTTTTACGCTGCTAGGAAACCCCCGAATCAGCTGTGCTGTCAGTCTAATCAAGTTAACGGTCGCCACAACGGAAAGCCTGCCTCTCCATTCATTTGATTGGACAATAGAAAAAAAACGTGTCAGGCGCTTTTCCGTTCCGAGTTGACTTTTTTTCAACTTCATGCGCTCAGAGTGCTCCTTCTAAAACGCGAGGCACAGCAGGCGGTTAAAACGCGAGGCGCTCGGGTGCATAAACAACGCACATAGCGCTCTCTGCCAACAGAAATCTATTCAAAAGAGGCGCCTCTCACTGCAATAACACGTTCTGTGTGATCGGGACCTAACACAAAAATGAACCTCATTGGTTCTTGAGGAAGCTCAAACGTGCTGCGTAACACATGAGAATGAACCTCATTGGTTCTTGAGGAAGCTCAAACGGGCTGCGTAACACATGAGAATGAACCTCATTGGTTCTTGAGGAAGCTCAAACGTCCTGCGTAACACATGAGAATGAACCTCATTGGTTCTTGAGGAAGCTCAAACGTGCT
This sequence comes from Romanogobio albipinnatus, assembly GCA_023566225.1. Lineage (NCBI taxonomy): Eukaryota > Metazoa > Chordata > Actinopteri > Cypriniformes > Gobionidae > Romanogobio > Romanogobio albipinnatus. Next base: position 44,851,728 of record CM042253.1, read on the forward strand.
GCGTAACACACGAGAATGAACCTCATTGGTTCTTGAGGAAGCTCAAACGTCCTGCGTAACACGAGAATGAACTTCATTGGTTCTTGAGGAAGCTCAAACGTCCTGCGTAACACGAGAATGAACCTCATTGGTTCTTGCTGAAGCTCAAACGTCCTGCGTAACACAAGAATGAACCCCATTGGTTCTTGAGAAAGCTCAAACTTCCTGCGTAACACGAGAATGAACCTCATTGGTTCTTGAGGAAGCTCAAACGTGCTGTGTAACACATGAAAATTAACCTCATTGGTTCTTGAGGAAGCTCAAACGTGCTGCGTAACACGAGAATGAACCTCATTGGTTCTTGAGGAAGCTCAAACGTGCTGTGTAACACATGAGAATGAACCTCATTGGTTCTTGAGGAAGCTCAAACGTCCTGCGTAACACGAGAATGAACCTCATTGGTTCTTGAGGAAGCTCAAACGTGCTGCGTAACACGAGAATGAACCTCATTGGTTCTTGCTGAAGCTCAAACGTGCTGTGTAACTCATGAAAATGAACCTCATTGGTTCTTGAGGAAGCTCAAACGTCCTGCGTAACACATGAGAATGAACCTCATTGGTTCTTGATGAAGCTCAAACGTCCTGCGTAACACGAGAATGAACCTCGTTGGTTCTTGAGGAAGCTCAAACGTGCTGCGTAACACATGAAAATGAACCTCATTGGTTCTTGAGGAAGCTCAAACGTGCTGTGTAACACATGAGAATGAACCTCATTGGTTCTTGAGGAAGCTCAAACGTGCTGTGTAACACGAGAATGAACCTCATTGGTTCTTGAGGAAGCTCAAACGTCCTGTGTAACACATGAGAATGAACCTCATTGGTTCTTGAGGAAGCTCAAACGTGCTGTGTAACACGAGAATGAACCTCATTGGTTCTTGAGGAAGCTCAAACGTGCTGTGTAACACATGAGAATGAACCTCATTGGTTCTTGAGGAAGCTCAAACGTCCTGCGTAACACGAGAATGAACCTCATTGGTTCTTGAAGAAGCTCAAACGTCCTGTGTAACACATGAGAATGAACCTCATTGGTTCTTGAGGAAGCTCAAACGTCCTGTGTAACACATGAGAATGAACCTCATTGGTTCTTGAGGAAGCTCAAACATCCTGCGTAACACGAGAATGAACCTCATTGGTTCTTGAGGAAGCTCGAACGTGCTGCGTAACACGAGAATGAACCTCATTGGTTCTTGCTGAAGCTCAAACGTCCTGCGTAACACATGAGAATGAACCTCATTGGTTCTTGATGAAGCTCAAACGTCCTGCGTAACACGAGAATGAACCTCATTGGTTCTTGAGGAAGCTCAAACGTCCTGCGTAACACATGAGAATGAACCTCATTGGTTCTTGATGAAGCTCAAACGTCCTGCGTAACACGAGAATGAACCTCATTGATTCTTGAGGAAGCTCAAACGTCCTGCGTAACACGAGAATGAACCTCATTGGTTCTTGAGGAAGCTCAAACGTCCTGCGTAACACGAGAATGAACCTCATTGGTTCTTGCTGAAGCTCAAACGTGCTGCGTAACACATGAGAATGAACCTCATTGGTTCTTGAGGAAGCTCAAACGTCCTGCGTAACCCGAGAATGAACCTCATTGGTTCTTGCTGAAGCTCAAACGTGCTGCGTAACACATGAAAATGAACGTCATTGGTTCTTGAGGAAGCTCAAACGTGCTGTGTAACACATGAGAATGAACCTCATTGGTTCTTAAGGAAGCTCAAACGTGCTGCGTAACACATGAAAATGAACCTCATTGGTTCTTGAGGAAGCTCAAACGTGCTGTGTAACACATGAAAATTAACCTCATTGGTTCTTGAGGAAGCTCAAACGTCCTGCGTAACACGAGAATGAACCTCATTGGTTCTTGAGGAAGCTCAAACGTCCTGCGTAACACGAGAATGAACCTCATTGGTTCTTGAGGAAGCTCAAACGTGCTGTGTAACACATGAGAATGAACCTCATTGGTTCTTGAGGAAGCTCAAACGTCCTGCGTAACACGAGAATGAACCTCATTGGTTCTTGAGGAAGCTCAAACGTGCTGCGTAACACGAGAATGAACCTCATTGGTTCTTGCTGAAGCTCAAACGTGCTGTGTAACTCATGAAAATGAACCTCATTGGTTCTTGAGGAAGCTCAAACGTCCTGCGTAACACATGAGAATGAACCTCATTGGTTCTTGATGAAGCTCAAACGTCCTGCGTAACACGAGAATGAACCTCGTTGGTTCTTGAGGAAGCTCAAACGTGCTGCGTAACACATGAAAATGAACCTCATTGGTTCTTGAGGAAGCTCAAACGTGCTGTGTAACACATGAGAATGAACCTCATTGGTTCTTGAGGAAGCTCAAACGTGCTGTGTAACACGAGAATGAACCTCATTGGTTCTTGAGGAAGCTCAAACGTCCTGTGTAACACATGAGAATGAACCTTATTGGTTCTTGAGGAAGCTCAAACGTGCTGTGTAACACGAGAATGAACCTCATTGGTTCTTGAGGAAGCTCAAACGTGCTGTGTAACACATGAGAATGAACCTCATTGGTTCTTGAGGAAGCTCAAACGTCCTGCGTAACACGAGAATGAACCTCATTGGTTCTTGATGAAGCTCAAACGTCCTGCGTAACACGAGAATGAACCTCATTGGTTCTTGAGGAAGCTCAAACGTCCTGCGTAACACGAGAATGAACCTCATTGGTTCTTGAGGAAGCTCAAACGTCCTGCGTAACACATGAGAATGAACCTCATTGGTTCTTGATGAAGCTCAAACGTCCTGCGTAACACGAGAATGAACCTCATTGATTCTTGAGGAAGCTCAAATGTGCTGCGTAACACATGAAAATGAACCTCATTGGTTCTTGAGGAAGCTCAAACGTCCTGCGTAACACGAGAATGAACCTCATTGGTTCTTGAGGAAGCTCAAACGTCCTGCGTAACACGAGAATGAACCTCATTGGTTCTTGCTGAAGCTCAAACGTGCTGCGTAACACATGAGAATGAACCTCATTGGTTCTTGAGGAAGCTCAAACGTCCTGCGTAACACGAGAATGAACCTCATTGGTTCTTGCTGAAGCTCAAACGTGCTGCGTAACACATGAAAATGAACGTCATTGGTTCTTGAGGAAGCTCAAACGTGCTGTGTAACACATGAGAATGAACCTCATTGGTTCTTAAGGAAGCTCAAACGTGCTGCGTAACACATGAAAATGAACCTCATTGGTTCTTGAGGAAGCTCAAACGTGCTGTGTAACACGAGAATGAACCTCATTGGTTCTTGAGGAAGCTCAAACGTCCTGTGTAACACATGAAAATTAACCTCATTGGTTCTTGAGGAAGCTCAAACGTCCTGCGTAACACATGAGAATGAACCTTATTGGTTCTTGAGGAAGCTCAAACGTCCTGCGTAACACGAGAATGAACCTCGTTGGTTCTTGAGGAAGCTCAAACGTCCTGCGTAACACATGAGAATGAACCTCATTGGTTCTTGAGGAAGCTCAAACGTCCTGCGTAACACGAGAATGAACCTCATTGGTTCTTGAGGAAGCTCAAACATGCTGCGTAACACATGAGAATGAACCTCATTGGTTCTTGAGGAAGCTCAAACGTCCTGCGTAACACGAGAATGAACCTCATTGGTTCTTGAGGAAGCTCAAACGTCCTGCGTAACACATGAGAATGAACCTCATTGGTTCTTGAGGAAGCTCAAACGTCCTGCGTAACACGAGAATGAACCTCATTGGTTCTTGAGGAAGCTCAAACGTCCTGCGTAACACGAGAATGAACCTCATTGGTTCTTGAGGAAGCTCAAACGTCCTGCGTAACACGAGAATGAACCTCATTGGTTCTTGAGGAAGCTCAAACGTCCTGCGTAACACATGAGAATGAACCTCATTGGTTCTTGAGGAAGCTCAAACGTCCTGCGTAACACGAGAATGAACCTCATTGGTTCTTGAGGAAGCTCAAACGTCCTGCGTAACACGAGAATGAACCTCATTGGTTTTTGAGGAAGCTCAAACATGCTGCGTAACACATGAGAATGAACCTCATTGGTTCTTGAGGAAGCTCAAACGTCCTGCGTAACACATGAGAATTAACCTCATTGGTTCTTGCTGAAGCTCAAACTCAGCATGCTTGAGCTTCAGCAAGAACCAATGAGGTTCATTCTCGTGTGTCACTCAGCACGTTTACACATCAAGCAAACATGCTTGAACTTCCGTTTACCATAACTGACGTGGGTGTTGATGAATGTTTATATGTGAACAAAAGCCTAAATGAAATCTGCGATCAAGTCTCTTCAGAAAATTTGGACTAAACTGCTCAATTGAAATGGATTTGTTTTACAATCTCTTTATGAACGTTTCAAATTAACTTTTTATTAACTTTATTATTGAACAAATCTTTATTTGTGTTCTGAAGATGAACGAAAGTCTTGTGGGTTTGGAACAACATGAGTGTGAGTAATTAAACACAGAATTTTTTTTGGAGGGGTGAACTATCGCTTTAAAACTTTGAACAAGACAAGATGTTTATTGTTTTATACTTTACGGAACATCTTTAGAATAGGATGACCTTGAAAATACTGTGAAATATCAAGTGATTTACATGATAAGGTGGAAAGAGCATTGCAATAATCAAAAGGTGAAAGAAGGTTGATGAAACGTTTAGTCTTTCAGTTGATAAATTGACAAACTGATTGAGTGATAAATGAATGAGGTTTCACACTTCGAGCTGTGCATATTAAATAGCTGTAGTAGCATTTATGACTGACTAAGTAGTAGCATTTATGACTGACTTTATGACTGACTAAGAAGTGAGAGTGATAGAGTTAATGGAGGCAGTATTTGTGATGCCTAATAGACAAATGCTTATCATTATTGCAGTGATTATGTTTCTAGCATGTTATACATTCGGCAACAGTTGTTGATGCCAGATGGGCCGGTCCGAGTATTTCACAATCTGCTCAGTTACTGGGATTTTCACGCACAACCATTTCTAGGTTTTACAAAGAATGGTGTGAAAAGAGAAAAACATCCAGTATGCGGCAGTCCTGTGGGCGAAAATGCCTTGTTGATGCTAGAGGTCAGAGGAGAATGGACCGACCGATTCAAGCTGATAGAAGAGCAACTTTGACTGAAATAACCACTCGTTACAACCGAGGTATGCAGCAAAGCATTTGTGAAGCTACAACACGCACAACCTTGAGGCGGATGGGCTACAACAGCAGAAGACCCCACCGGGTACCACTCAACTCCACTACAAATAGGAAAAAGAGGCTACAATTTGCACGAGCTCACCAAAATTGGACAGCTGAAGACTGGAAAAATGTTGCCTGGTCTGATGAGTCTCGATTTCTGTTGAGACCTTCAGATGGTAGAGTCAGAATTTGGCGTAAACAGAATGAGAACATGGATCCATCATGCCTTGTTACCACTGTGCAGGCTGGTGGTGGTGGTGTAATGGTGTGGGGGATGTTTTCTTGGCACACTTTAGGCCCCTTAGTGCCAATTGGGCATCGTTTAAATGCCACGGCCTACCTGAGCATTGTTTCTGACCATGTCCATCTGATGGCTACTTCCAGCAGGATAATGCACCATGTCACAAAGCTGAAATCATTTCAAATTGGTTTCTTGAACATGACAATGAGTTCACTGTACTAAAATGGCCCCCACAGTCACCAGATCTCAACCCAATAGAGCATCTTTGGGATGTGGTGGAATGGGAGCTTCGTGCCCTGGATGTGCATCCCACAAATCTCCATCAACTGCAAGATGCTGTCCTATCAATATGGGCCAACATTTCTAAAGAATGCTTTCAGCACCTTGTTGAATCAATGCCACGTAGAATTAAGGCAGTTCTGAAGGCGAAAGGGGGTCAAACACAGTATTAGTATGGTGTTCCTAATAATCCTTTAGGTGAGTGTATAATATATATATATATATATATATATATATATATATATATATATATATATATATATATATATATATATATATATATATATATATATATATATATATATATATATATATATATATATAAATATATGGCTTGTTTTGAGCTTGCATACAGTATATTCTTCAAAGCAGCAAGTCTGCTTACTGGCTGGGATGTATGGATTTTGCTGGCTGACTTCACAGACCTGCTGTTCACACATGCACTGACACACACTTACACACACATACACATATACACACAGTGACTTGCGCTCCCTCTCCCACTGGGATGACATCTGCTGCCAGGCTCGCTGGACGCAAAGATCTGGCCAAATCTCACACAGACGCATGCACACATATTTCTGAAGGAAGAGCAGATGTATAGTGCACATGTATCCTGGTTTCAGTTATTGGTGGTATAACTTGAATACTCCAGAGAGCACATCTAGTCTTTGTGTCATCATCATTATTGCCATGGCAATGCAGCCATCTTGACGATTCTCCTATTTCATTGGCTGACACTCTGGCCAGGCTTTGACCTTGAGAATGAGATTTGTTTATAGTGAAAAGAAAGCTTCATAACATCCATAAAGCCCTATATTAATTGTCTTGGTTAGCATTCAGCTTGATCTAGGGATGTCTTCTGCTTAGCAAATAAATGTTCTTGATTGTGATTTGTCTTTTGTTGTGTCAAGATATGCATTTCAATCTATGCTATAGATTGACTGAGCAGTTCCCCGTACTGACACGAGCTTGTGTAGAAAATCAGCAGATAATGTTTCGTCCCCCGAGTGCTGATAAATGTTTATGTGGGCTACATCCAATAGATTGTTTTATTTATTTATTTATTTAGAGAAGTGAGTCTATAATCCTCCATTTTAAAATATATTTTGTCAGGTAAACGAAAATTAGCTTGATGGGATTTGCATGTTTTTGTCATGTAAAAAATATTATTTGATGTGTTGAAATAGCTTGGGTTATTTTTATTTTCTCTATTGTTCCCTACTGTCCTGTTGATTCTGTAAAAAAAAAAAAATATTTATTTCCAAAATTATGAATGTATTTCAGGAATAATATAAATGTATATATCATTTTGTACTTATTTATAAAATGTATTTCTTTCAATTACATGTATAATTCATGTAGTATTCCTATTAACCCATTTGTGCCCAAAATCTTCTGAATGGATTCATACATATAGTCATGGTAATAGTGTCCTATGTGAACATGTTCTGCATTTATTTTCCCCATGTTTTTTTTTTTCGTATTTGAATGTGCGGCAACTATAGTTGCCGGTGGGCAAATAGGTTGTATGCACCCCTTCAATGTCAAAATTGAATAGGAGGAGAACATTTGGCATCTAACGGATCAATCTTTATTCATAAACAAATTTATTATGTATAAAAGTCGAAGAACATTCGATGCAAACTCAAAAAAGCTGCATTTATAATCATTTGAATATGAAAACACAACAAACAACAAATACATTTGTCTTAAAGTGGTGGAACAAAGTGCAGCCATTAAGTTGCCCCAACAGGACATTGTGTATCAAAAAGTTAAATGAAAATAAATAAAAGACGAAAAGATTACATTTATATAACAAAAAATGAATAAAAAAAATAAAATAAAAAATAGGCCCATAGTATTCAATGGCTGACTGTAGTAGGTAATTTCATATGATAATGTACATTCAAACTCATTACTTGTCTGAATTTCCACATTATAATGGATTCGTAAGCTACTAGTCATAAAAAGATATAGGGTCCTTGACCGATTAGAATGAAACGCATCCATTCCAAACTGGATGAAGAGTCCTCAATATTTTGGCTCTTACAAGACCTAATATCATAAAATATGATATTTTTCCCTATCGAATTAAGGTCTACTGTACAGTAGAGATGTCAGTTAAAGGGTTATGTTTTTGGGATAATGAAAGTAAAAAGCACAAAACAAGACTAAAAACCTTGATTTATTAACTTATTAACACAGTATACCCCATTTCCCCATGACATATGTACTTACAAGTAATTTGCCCACTGTAGTTGCCGCTTGGACTTTTGACTAAGTATACAAAAAACTATAGATATGTTGTAAGGTTTGTTTTGTTTGTAGATTATATATATATATATATATATATATATATATATATATATATATATATATATATATATATATATATATATATATATATATATATATATATATACATACAGTGAGGAAAATAAGTATTTGAACACCCTGCTATTTTGCAAGTTCTCCCACTTAGAAATCATGGAGGGGTCTGAAATTGTCATCGTAGGTGCATGTCCACTGTGAGAGACATAATCAAAAAAAAAAAATCCAGAAATCACAATGTATGATTTTTTTAAACTATTTATTTGTATGATACAGCTGCAAATAAGTATTTGAACACCTGAGAAAATCAATGTTAATATTTGGTACAGTAGCCTTTGTTTGCAATTACAGAGGTCAAACGTTTCCTGTAGTTTTTCACCAGGTTTGCACTGCAGGAGGGATTTTGGCCCACTCCTCCACACAGATCTTCTAGATCAGTCAGGTTTCTGGCCTGTCGCTGAGAAACACAGAGTTTGAGCTCCCTCCAAAGATTCTCTATTGGGTTTAGGTCTGTAGACTGGCTAGGCCACGCCAGAACCTTGATATGCTTCTTACAGAGCCACTCCTTGGTTATCCTGGCTGTGTGCTTCGGGTCATTGTCATGTTGGAAGACCCAGCCTTGACCCATCTTCAATGCTCTAACTGAGGGAAGGAGGTTGTTCCCCAAAATCTCGCAATACATGGCCCCGATCATCCTCTCCTTAATACAGTGCAGTCGCCCTGTCCCATGTGCAGAAAAACACCCCAAAGCATGATGCTACCACCCCCATGCTTCACAGTAGGGATGGTGTTCTTGGGATGGTACTCATCATTCTTCTTCCTCCAAACACGTTTAGTGGAATTATGACCAAAAAGTTCTATTTTGGTCTCATCTGACCACATGACTTTATCCCATGGCTCCTCTGGATCATCCAAATGGTCATTGGCAAACTTAAGACGGGCCTTGACATGTGCTGGTTTAAGCAGGGGAACCTTCCGTGCCATGCATGATTTCAAACTATGACGTCTTAGTGTATTACCAACAGTAACCTTGGAAACGGTGGTCCCAGCTCTTTTCAGGTCATTGACCAGCTCCTCCCGTGTAGTTCTGGGCTGATTTCTCACCTTTCTTAGGATCATTGAGACCCCACGAGCACGAGGTGAGATCTTGCATGGAGCCCCAGTCCGAGGGAGATTGACAGTCATGTTTAGCTTCTTCCATTTCTAATGATTGCTCCAACAGTGGACCTTTTTTCACCAAGCTGCTTGGCAATTTCCCCGTAGCCCTTTCCAGCCTTGTGGAGGTGTACAATTTTGTCTCTAGTGTCTTTGGACAGCTCTTTGGTCTTGGCCATGTTAGTAGTTGGATTCTTACTGATTGTATGGGGTGGACAGGTGTCTTTATGCAGCTAACGACCTCAAACAGGTGCATCTAATTTAGGATAATAAATGGAGTGGAGGTGGACATTTTAAAGGCAGACTAACAGGTCTTTGAGGGTCAGAATTCTAGCTGATAGACAGGTGTTCAAATACTTATTTGCAGCTGCATCATACAAATAAATAGTTTAAAAAGCATATATTGTGATTTCTGGATTTTTTTTTTTGATTTTGACTCTCACAATGGACATGCACCTACGATGAAAAGGGAAAAACATCCAGTATGCGGCAGTCCTGTGGGCGAAAATGCCTTGTTGATGCTAGAGGTCAGAGGAGAATGGGCCGACCGATTCAAGCTGATAGAAGAGCAACTTTGACTGAAATAACCACTCGTTACAACCGAGGTATGCAGCAAAGTATTTGTGAAGCCACAACACGCACAACCTTGAGGCGGATGGGCTACAACAGCAGAAGACCCCACCGAGTACCACTCATCTCCACTACAAATAGGAAAAAGAGGCTACAATTTGCACGAGCTCACCAAAATTGGACAGTTGAAGACTGGAAAAATTTTGCCTGGTCTGATGAGTCTCGATTTCTGTTGAGACATTCAGATGGTAGAGTCAGAATTTGGCGTAAACAGAATGAGAACATGGATCCATCATGCCTTGTTACCACTGTGCTGGCTGGTGGTGGTGGTGTAATGGTGTGGGGGATGTTTTCTTGGCACACTTTAGGCCCCTTCGTGCCAATTGGGCATCGTTTAAATGCTATAGTTGTTGTTGGGCTTAAATTAATGAATATGGAAATATTTCAGGTAAAAAATGATTTAATTGATAAAATAACTTTGCAATTACTGCACATTTTACATGTTTACAAAAACATTCTAGCATTTCAAGATGCTTTACACTTTTTTATATCTCCCCCAAACATTTTTTTTAAAGAAAACATTCAGCTTTCATCTTGAATGAAACCGCACCCATTACTGAGAATAACCTTGCTGACATGACATGAAATGCATTCAAATTACTGAGGCAGCCTAAAGGTGAATTTATCAAAGACCTTTGGGATAAAGTTTTTCTGAATTATCATAAAGATCATGCATAATTGTCCCGTGATTTCATTATCTTCAAGGTTAATGACATGCTAACAGAAGTAGGTAATCATATTCCCAGAGAACTGAAAGGCATCATTTCACACAAAGAGTTTAATATTCATGCTGCTTAAAGAAACAACAGTAGCCTTATAGCTTTCTAGATCAACATTTGAAGTAACCTCAATTAACTTACATATCCAGCCAAGTGAACTATCTTTGCCATGTTAAGTTGCCTAATGGGGTGTGTAAGAATACTGTACATCATTGCCCTACTGACCTGTACCACAAGACCATGATCTCATCATTACCATATCTATTTTTCTGACACAGGCTTTCAAGGAGATGCTGTATGCGGCCCAGGACCAGGCCCCATCCATAGAAGGTAAGGAAAATCCCTTCTGAAGTCGTAACTGACCAAACCCTTTTTCCATCTCATACTTGTCTCCACCACCCTAGAACGAACTACCAACTATAAATAGAGGAAATTTCAGCACTGCCACATCTCTCGCAAGACAGTGAAGCAGCTCGGCATAGCTATAATTAATACAGGACGTCAGATGTCCGCCGTGGCGTGAGTGTGACGGGGTGTGGCGGGGAAATGGTTTATCTGAAGCGCTGTCGCAAAGTAGTAAACAAAGTTCTTGGGTTTCAGGTCATTTAGTCTCAAAGTGACTTAGTGATGATGTTGTTCTAGTACTTTTAAATTAATCTTTTCACCTCGTATGTAGCATATATATCAAGGTGAACGCTTGGATAGAGGCATAACTGATGGCATTTGAAGTATTTTATGAATCTGCTCCTCTAGCCAGTGTATCAGTTTCACTGTTTAATGACTTTCATGTGGTGTTAGATTACATGACAAAGCATGACACAACAGGCTTTGCGTGATATTAAATATGATGCAAATATGATTTATAGTCTAAAGTGTCCTACGAGACATGAACGATAGGACAGTATATTTTGCCAGAAACAAGACTGAGCAAGCCATTTATAACAGTGCCAGACACCTGAAGAAGGTCCACACAGTTTAGCATTCATCTTTCGGAGGACTAACAACTAACAGCCCTCAGGAGATGGTGTGTGTGTGTGTGTGTGTGTGTGTCTATAAGGTTCTGTCAAACTAAAGAAGAGATGTTCTTTCCACTCAGTGCTTCTGTATGTCTCTGTCAGACTCTGTGTGTGTGTGGCAGGCTACTTTGACCTTGTTTTTGGAATTGCGGGTTCCGTTGAGGTGGGAAATGAAAGAAAAGTTGGCATGTCTGTTAGTCAGGATAACAGATTTATTGTGTTAAAAACGTTTTGGGTGGAAAAGAGGGAAAGCCTGAGCTGCATTTTAACTGGGCTTTGCTTACTGGCATACAAAATACTCTTTCTCATTTATAATTACCCTTGTTTAACATTACTTTAATACACAGGTTGCTTGTGAACTTGATTTACTCAATACAAACATATTCATTATTATTATTTTTTTTTCTTCTTTTTTCTGGCCAGAACCTTATACTTAGGGCTGGACATTTGAACAAACCCCTAAACAGAAGTATTAAACTTCGTCATTCAACTTTCCCATGCACTATATTTGCACTTTTTTTCTTTTTATTGGGAGGATGATAAAATTGGTGAAAAAATAGGGATTTACAATATATATCTTATTGGTTATAGGCTAATATTAAAAATGTTATATTGGATATTGGATGGATATATTGATTGCTTATTACCCATTTTCCCCTTCTTTACATTTTAGACTACCTTTCTTGTCATCTAATGTGTACATTATAATGTTGTAATGGCTAAATACGCTTATAGCATTTAAATTGACTGCTTTCAGTTTTTAGTGTTTTGTTTAAAATGTATTTATACAAAATTTTAAGAATTGTAATATCAGTTATTTATCTGATTATAATTATCGTCTTATCGTATTTTTTATTGTATTTTTATATTGGTGCCTAGAAAAAATCCCCATAGACTAAAGGGATTGTTCACCCAAAAATGAGAATTCTGTCATCACGTACTCACCCTCAAGTTGTTCCAAACCTGTATGAATTTCTTTCTTCCGCTAAACACAAACAAAGGTATTTTAAAGAATGTCGGTAACTGAACAATTTATGGGCGCCATTGACTTCCATAGTGGTTTCTTTTCCATACCATGTGATTGCCATTGTTCTTTTGTGTTCAGCAGAAGAAATAAATTCATACGGGTTTGGAACCCGTGAGGGTGAGTAAATGATGACAGAAGTTTCATTTTTGGGGGAACTATCCATTTAAGTAATATCTAAGGACCAGAATACATACCTTGAATACTTTTTAACCTTTTAAATTCATAACAGTTGTGATTTCCAACCACAGGATTAAGCTAATTCAAATCTTAATAATAATGTTTCCAGCATATGGTATTGTAATGTCAGTGTCTAAACCCGGCAGATCAGAACTAATCCATAAAGATCAATGGCTTTCTCGCTTTCCCAGAATTCAGTCGAAGACCCACACAGTTTCCAGTATCGCTACAGCTGTGGTGCGGTCTCTTCCTTTCCTTTTTTAAACCGCTTTGATGTCCCTCTGCGGGGAAAGTGGATTGATGGAAAGTGAAAGAGAGGAAAATAGAGCTGAGGAATAGACATACTTATTGAAGCACCTGTCATGTGGCTTTTATATTAAGTTTCATGTCTTTCAAAACTCTTAACATGATTTGTGAGGCTTAACGCAGTAGTTTTTCACATACAGGTTTGCAATGTCAAAGGCTGTTGAAATCAAGTGATGATTTTATTAAATAAACCTCCCCTGAAACACTAATTACCCTTTTTTCCTTCACAGTCTGAGTGTAAGAAAGAGGAGTTTTGATATTCTGTGAACACACTGGTGCCCCAGGGAGGCAATTTATTGGGTTATTACAGCCTTCTTTCTCTTTCTCACTGGCCTGATCTGATAGAGTCATATTGAAGGCTCAATATTGAGAAAGAGGCAGTTCAGAGTGTCAGCATTCCCATACACGGTCAGGAGCACAGATCGACTCAGTATGCTAAAGTGTTCGGGCACGGAAATAAGCAATTGAGGTCCCTAACGAGACTGATGTACGTGACTGTTTTTATAAATGCTTTTGAAAGAAACTTGCTGTGGACCCTTATGCAAGACCCTTTTATTTGTGACGAATTTAGGGGCCATTCACACGTAATGCTTTTTTCATCCCAATGCACTACTTTCTCAATGTAAATGTACTAGACGGATGTCTTAAACCATCATGCTCGCGTCTCGCGTCTTTTGCAGCATCTTGCACGGCACAGCATTCTAAAAACAAAAAAAGAAGTTCAACTTGTGTCAAAATGTGTCTCTAGCAAAAATACGTTTAGTGTGAACCGGCCCATAGTCAACAAAATCTAGTGTGCTACTACCTACCATTTCAATACACTTTAAAGGGAAGCATAAAGAAAGCAATCCCAGAGTTCATGGCAAGTTCAGTGATGTACAGAATCGATACCAAAAAAGCACTGATACGAGTTATTTGGTTTCATTATTTAATTTAAACTATTTTACTAAATTTTTTTATTTTTATTTGAGTATTGGGTCATTAATTGAATAACATGCTAACATATCACTTGTGAGCAGAGTAAGTGGCAAATTTGTGGCAAACAAAGCTCGTTAGCATGTACATATGAACTTGAGCCAGAGGGATTTGCCAAGACACTATATTTTTGTAATGCTAATGGTTTGCCCATGGTTACCTAAAGGTCATCAGACTCCCACCAGCGAACGATTCATAACATTGTAGTCATGTCTCTCTGCTTAACTTGCCAGTTTAAAACTCATCAGTTTAGATGTAATTAAGGTGAGTGCGTTTAAAATGGCCTTTGTGTGCTTCTTCCAAGACTTTTATGGATTTTGAGTATTTAACCTGCACTGTAGGCTTTTTTTTCTGAGCCCTGCAGTTTTAATTAAAGACGAGACCGCAGTGAAGGAAATATGAGCTTTCTTTCTCTTTGGCCAGACCAATTGAGATCAGAACAGACCAACATTTGAGCATTTAATTCAGATTTACAAAAATGACTACAGTAATACACAACAATAGGCCTCATTTATTAAACTTTCATAAATATATGTGTAAATACAGAGTAATTTGCAAGTAAAGGGACCTTTCCTTTTGGAACGTTTGGATTCACAAACAGATCTTCAATCGAATGTAAAATGTACTGTTGTTTTCAATCATTTTTGTTCAACAGTGAAATGTATTTTCACATTTAACACACATTTAGTTAACTCATTCATTTTGTTATTATATATTGTTATCAATGCAGTGTCATCAGTTTGCCTATAAAAATCATGCAATGTTTGCATGTTTTACTCGCCATTTACGCTCGGGTTGAAGCAGGTGTCATCTTATTTTCATACTAAGATTTAGAAAATTCGAACACTTTCATGAATTCAATGATTTATTTACAATTTACACAAAAAACAAGATGCTCATGTTTTGTGAATGAAGCCCAATGAGTGAGATTTGCTGTGCTTGTGAAGCTAGTGCTGCTGTCGGCTCTGTTATGTGCAAACAAATTACTGCATTTAAAGATATATTATTATAACTTTAAATATGTATTATTATATATTTATATCTGATGATATTTGAAAGAGTTTTACTGCGTATGGCCTTGGTGCAAATGGAAAATCATGGGAAACTGGCTCTCTGGTACACAATTTATTTTGGGCAAGAACCGGCCACAAACAGGAAGAGGCTGTATGACTGACATGACCATCAACAGTCCATTCTCTATTTTCTTCTTTTTAAATAATGTTTATTATTATCACCTGGCCCTTTTATTTTTCTACCTCCTGGACCTCTTTTCATATAGAGATCAGCTTTCACAATCCTCAGTTCCAGATGGATAAAATCAAGTCCTTGCAGTTTTCCTCACTGAATATCCTTTGCATTTTCCAGTGGTTTCACATTTCTTTTCATGCACTATAGTATCTGAAATCTCTTTTTTTTTATATCTCTGCCTTTGTATGGACAGATTCAAGACACAGTCTCATTGAATCCTCCAGTCTTTCAAGGTTTAATGGTGCTGAATCAATACCGGCAGAAAAGCAATTGTGTGCATCTTCTTCTGCTCTATAGGTTAAGCTTTTGGTTGGCTGACTGTTCGGGCACACCTCCAGTAATCCAATAGAGCGATAGATGAGGTGCAATCAATGATCTTCCAGGTTGGAATGAACACAGGGGACATAAGAAACCATCTAGAGTCCTGCTCTGTATGAAACAGGGGAACTGGGTGACCTTGAGTCTTGTATCTGGGGGTCACATACTGTACATTAGAGTCCATTTAAATAATTATCATTATATACTGTAAAAGAATCTGAAGAGAAAAACTGTAAAAATGCTAAAGTGAAAGCCGTAACTATAAATTAACATGCCATATATGGGAAAAAATTATAAACTATAAAATTATATAATTACCATATAATTTACAGTGAAAAACATTAAAAGGATATTCCCAGAAGTTTCTGCATGACACACACATTTATATTCGACTTGTTTTTCTCATTTTTGTTATCAATAATGTACATTATGGTGTTTAGTTACATTAAATGTTATTTATTTAAAGTTAATTGCATTATTTTAGTGTCATGTGTGTTACCCTGGAGCTATTTTGTCTTTGTATATGACCCTGTGTACATCTTTATACAAATATAGACCATGTTTTATGGACGGGTCACTTACGATGAACACATTCATCATGTGGCTTTTTCCATTGTCTGCCACCTGCATTGTCATGGTGGTTATCAGTACATTTTAAAGCAGAGTTTGATACTTCAAATTAGGTAAATGAATATTATATCGCTTAAAGGAACACTCCACTTTTTTTGAAAATAGGCTCATTTTCCAACTCCCTAGAGTTAAACAGTTGAGTTTTACCGTTTGGGTTAGTTCACCCAAAAATTCTGTCATTAATTACTCACCCTCATGTCGTTCCAAACCTGTAAGACCTTCGTTCATCTTCGGAAACACAAATGAAGATATTTTTGAGGAAATCTGAGTTCTCTGACCTCTCCATAGACAGCTATTTCATTAACACTTTCAAGGCCCAGAAAGGTTTGTTTAAATAGTTCA
The DNA here is from genome assembly GCA_023566225.1 of Romanogobio albipinnatus. Classification (NCBI taxonomy): domain Eukaryota; kingdom Metazoa; phylum Chordata; class Actinopteri; order Cypriniformes; family Gobionidae; genus Romanogobio; species Romanogobio albipinnatus. The sequence continues at coordinate 44,868,350 of CM042253.1, forward strand.
TGTGACTCCAGTGATTCAACCTTAATTTTTTGACACAACAAGAATACTTTTTGTGCGCAAAAACAAACAAAAATAACTACTTCTTCAACAGAAGAAGATCAACACCTAATTCCGTAGCCCCATCCACCGATTCGCGCATGACATGTAATGGTTAAATAACATAGATCTACGTGGCGCTTAACCGGATCGAGCTACCAAGCAATAAACATGCCGTTAAAGATTACAAAATATTATGCAGTGCCTGGTTGTGGAAGAACGCAGTCGCTGCACAAGCTTCCTTCGGATCCCAATATTAGGAATGCGGTTGAACTTTATTTTTAATGAAGTTCCAGCTCACGTGGGTAAGACATTGCGTGTTTGTTCGCTTCATTTCACAGCGGATTCGTTTGTAAACAAGAGACTGGATTTGCAGACAGAATGAGATTAAAAAAACGATGCTGTGCCTTCTATATTGGATCTGAAGCGAATGGTGCAACACACTTATGTGACTCTGGGTCGAACATCATTCCGGTTGTCATTGTTCCACATTGGACGTTTTCAAAACAATTCCCCACGTGTACTGACGGGGGAGTCAAAACTCATTATAATATGCAAAACTGTTATCCAATCATAGTAGTGGTCTTCAATGCGGTACACCCATGAGCTAGACTCAAAACCAGGGTAGAAATTAGCCTATTACTTATTCATTATGATGTTTTTGAATGTAAAAACACACAAACATTATAAGTTGACCTCAGACAACATATTAAAAAAATGACCCCTAAAAATGGGTGATTCCTCAGAGCTTTAAGATTTAGTGTGCTCTGTCAACCTTTCTCTCTCGTTGTGACGATTAACCGATGTCACTCCCACACCATACACACCGAAGTGCTCGTGTCATGGGGAGCTGTGAACAGCTTGTTGCCTGCTGAGAGAGCAGCCAGTGTAATTAGTGTTTGGGGCTCGTTCTGATCAAAGAGCAGCAAACGGCATTATTCTCTTACTTCCACTTTGAATCTGGACACGGTTCACACACACGCATATGATGGACTAAATCGTCTGGTTCTCAGGCTTTGTTATTATCCATTTAAATTATTCAGGCACACTTGATGCACAAATACCACAGTGAATACAATGCTTTTCAATATATTCAAACTACATTCACTACATTTGCCTTTCATTCGGCTACTTTGTTTGCTAATTAATCAGGTATGAATAAGCTAATTTACTGACCATCTGGACTACCTTCCTAAAAACATTTGAATGCTAGGTTGTTACCCAATTCATTAAATAATAGTGGCTTATTTTCCTTCTCAGTGCTCTTGTATTGCGGAGGTGTATTTTCAGTTTTGTCTCCCTCCATCCTGTTTTAGCCTGCCGTTTTGACAGACATGTGGTGGGCTATTTTAAGTGTAGGAGGTCTTCTTGTTGTTGTTATTATTCGGCATGAGTGTGGAAGTGCAGAAGCTCTCATTAGCACAGATTCCGATCGGGGAGCTTTGGGAGTGCGCGGTTCCCCAGTTGTGCTGGCTCAAGGACACGAGGCCAGGCAGGGGCCACGTTCAAGGGTTCCGCTAGCTAGGCAGAATCAGTACGGCGCCAGACCCTCATACTCTGCATTATTGATGGACTTCTTCACAAGCTGCCACTCAGATGTGGAGCACTGTGATAATTGTGCACTTGCTGGTTTGTTTATTCTCCCTTCTTGGTGGAGAAAGAAATGCATAAACACTGACATAAACAAACATGGATTCCGTTTATTATAACTCTAGTGAGTTTGTTCTGTATATGAAAACATTTATGCTAGGGAGGGATATTTATAAGATGGAAAACCCCATGAGTGGGTAGCAGAGGTCAAATGTTATGTGTGTTAAATAAACTTGTGTCCAAAACGCATTTAACTTATTTCAATTCAGTGGGAATTTCAGAATATTCAATGGAAAATAATGTAGAGCGGTACTTGATTTTTTTTTATTTATTTGGTTTATTTAATTTTATTCTTTCTTTTATTTATTTCTTTATCTTTAATTTTTTTTTAAATTAACAAATAAACAAATATCTTTTTGTTTTATCTTTGTTTTTGTTATTATCTTATTTATTATTATTTAATTATTTGTATTTTTATCTTTATTTTATGTATTTATACATTTATTTGGAAAGAGGTGGAAATAAATTCCAGAATATTCAGTGGAAAATAATGAAGAACAGTTCTTAAAAAAAATGTTTTTGTCAGGATTTGATTTGATTTATTCTTTCTTTCTTTTTTTATTTTTCTGTTCTATTTATTTCTCTTTCTTTTAATTTGTTTGATTTTATTTTGATAACCAATAAACAAAGATATTTTATGTTATCTTTGTTTTGGATTTATCTTATTTTATTATTTATTTATCTTTAAAATTGTATCTTTATTTTGTGTGTGTGTGTGTGTGTGTGTGTGTGTGTGTGTGTGTGTGTGTGTGTGTGTGTGTGTGTGTGTGTGTGTGTGTGTGTGTGTGTTTGTTTATTTATTTTTTTAATTGAATTTTTTTCTCTGTAGCAAAGTTGTTTCAGAGGTGGGAAAAAATTCTATTTAGAGAAATGTACACTGCTAAATCTTGCACAATAGGATCAAGGACACTTGCTCTATAAAAAATAGGATCAGTTTTGATTTCATGTTGTCTTTTAAGAATAATGCTATGAGCATTTTTACTAAAAGCATTTGAAAATAGGAGAATTTGGATGCATTTAAGTGAAATGTTGGTTTCTGAGGGACAGGTATTTATGAGAGAAAAAAAACTAGAAGAGTGAAAAGAGTTTGTGTAGTAAGATATCACAAATCCATTCCTCCTATACTGATGTGAAACATTTCAGAACGGGAATGGACAGTTTGAAATCTGCCATCAGCAGCCTAAACTAGCACACAGTCAGACAGCCAACAGAGATACAGTCAGGCGGACTGTAGGAGAATCCCACATCTCATGTTAAATGCAGTTGCCTCAGCTACAGTAGCTTAGAGCAGTGAACCCCAAATCCAGGAGAGATGAAAGTCCATCCATTATTCATCTGTGAATTGCATCTAGGCCGAGCGGTGTGGGGGATTGTCAGCAGTACAGGGAGGACGGGGGAGGGGGAGACAGGAGGTTAAGGGAGGCATCAGGAGTCAAGGTCTTATTTGACAATGTGCACTTAAGCTTTTAAACATCTAAGACAGCATGTGATGGATGTATCTATGACTCGCCGTTTCAATATCCCGAAGCCGCAGAATGTTAGCCATAAAGATAAATGGAAGGATATGTTATTAAAAGAGTTGGCACATACTTATTCTTACATGTAATGTTTTTTGAGACATCGCTTGATGCATAGCATAGAAACTACAGGTTCAGTGCAGCAGTATCTGGAAACGCAAGGGATTGAATCATCACTTATATGATCAAACATTTGTCTTTTGATGTATAATTTATGGCTTCACTTAAGTGAACCATGAAATAGACACTGTAGTTCTTTCTTTAAAACAAACTGTGGAGTTTTTACTTAATGTTTTCTCTCTCTCTCGATGTCATATGAGAATAGAGACATAATCTGCTCTGTAATGTTTTTGTCACACACATTCCCTTTCATTTATATGCACACGCACATATGCTGGTGCAGCGTCTAAGGTAGGAGGTCTAAAGGAAACTATAGGAGGCGGCCTTGATACCATATGTTCAGGTATTTCAAATCTCTGCTACGCACACAAAAGCACCTCTTGTTTTGGTGCCTTAGCCTTGTTCGCTATGATCTCTGGTTACGCTAGCATGTGAAGCTTGGTGTCGGTATGATATTTTTTAAATGTTTTTGAAAGCAGTCTGTTAAGGCTGCATTTATTTAAAGCTGCCGTCCGTAACTTTTTGCGCTCTAGCTGTTAATAAACAGAACTGCATGCGTCTTGCGGAAGAACATCGCAGCCGGAGCTACTTCTCTATGTTTATGTCTATGGCGAGTCACGCAGGGACTGTGCTCCTCCGCAGCGGTTCCTACCAGACCGGTCTAAAATAGTCCCAATATAAAAACTTATTATAAGTGTACCATAATGATTCAGGGTAAGACAAAAACACGGTTTGGAAAATGGATTCATGTTGTATATTCTCATTATATAATTTTTGTAAATCTTGAACACAAAAAAATTTACGCACAGCAGCTTTAACAGGAAAGAAACCCAGACATATTGTGAAATATTATTACAATTTAAAATAAGAGATTTTATTTTTGTTTATTTTAAAATGTAGTTTTAATGAAAATTGTTTTTTTTTCAAAATTAATTTTCAGCATCATTACTGCAGTCTTCAGTGTCTCATGATCCTTCAGAAATCATTCTAATATGCTGATTTGGTGCTCAAGAATCATTTCTGATTATTATCAATTTATTTTGAAAAAATGTATGCTGCTTAATATTTCTGTGGAAACATTGTCGTTATTTTTTTTAGAATTGAAGTAGATGTTTTTTGTATCCCATTATTTATTTGAAATTAATACGTTTGAACAGTGTATGTTCACAAAACAAAAGGAAATTGAAACTTGTATCTTTTGTAGCTTTGCATTACTTTTTAGTAAGTAATTAAGTAAGTTAGTTAGTAAAGTTACAAAAGGGTAATGGACCATTCACAAATTTTATATATATACACACACACACAGGGCCTGAAATTAACTTTTTTGACCACTTTTTTTTTTCCTCCTCGACATTAAGCCTGTTCACGTGCTTGTCCGGATTTTTCTTTTTTGTGTGTGTGTTGTACATATAATTTATTCTGAAGAAATATTCTCAACAGTGTTCAATCAGCTTTGACTTATTTAAATCTAAATATCTTTGATATTTTTACCTTTTTTAACCCCTTAAACCCGAAGTGTCCCGCCCCCGGGACACCCCCCCGCGAAAAAAATTTGCGGGGGGGTTACTAAGCAACTACTGAATGTAATAACATAAAATAGGTATCATTTTAAAGCTTAGAATCTCGGCTTTTCAATGCATCTATCCATTTTGGGATACTCTAAACGAGCGCTGAGTTATTCATCTAAATCGGAGTGTACCGCCCGCGGGCGCCACCTAGCTGTGAAAAAATTAATTGTCATATATTTCAAAACTACTGCATTGATCAACACAAAATAGGTGTCATTTGAAAGCTGAGAGTCTAAACTTTAAAATGAATGTAGCCATTATGATTATCTCCAAAGTAGTGTTGAGTTATTTGCTGATAAAATGAAAAAAAAAAAATCATAATTTATGGGGGGGGGGGGATTATTATGTACTTCAATGTGTCAAAAACATCATACAGCTCAGATAGTCATGTGTCATATCTCATTTGAAAGGTCTCACTGAGTAGAACACAACAAGCCTAATTGTTTTGGGCTTTGACTGAATTTTCAGCGAGTTTTTGTCAGTTAAGTCCTGCAAGACCCATATGTAAATAATATACTGATGCGGCATTCACGTGGCATTTTTCACTCGTCTCTTCATGAAACGTGGAAAATGGCACATCGTTATTTACAGCAGACTCTCACGATTAAAGAGAGACCAATGACACCATAATCCATCTCTTAGATCTTAAAATATCCCTCTTTAAAGTAGAACACAAACAAAACAGCACCAAGCCAATGAGCGGAGTAAAAGAAAGCAGTTGCTAACACTTGGCGTTTTCACTCATAACTTCATGAAACATGACCCAATCGTTAAAAATGACACATCCCTATTTACAGCAGACTCTCACGATTAAAAAGAGACCAATGATACCATAATCCGTCTTTTAGATCTTAAATTGGTGTATGTCACTCAGAAAACAACAGTTTTAAAATGCTTTCGGGAGTCAAGGTCTGAACAAAAAGGCTACCTTTGTTCCAAATGCTGTAACTTTGGACTACTTTATGCTATCACCACAAAATTTGATCCAGATGTAGACCACATATAGGGGAACATCACCAAAAATTAACCTGCTACCGTATTGTCTTCCTGAGTTATTGCATGTAAAATAAGAAAAATATGAAAAATTATAAAAAAAATAAAAAAATGTTTTGTTTTTATCAGCAGTTTCTCAGCAATAGATTGTCCAAATGTAATAAAATGTATATTTTCTAAAAATATAGAAAGTTTGCTAACACATGATATATACTTTTTGACTCTCCTTGTTGTAGTTTTGAAGTTATGAGTCTTTAAATCTGTGTATGTCATTCAGACAAAAAATCTCTAAAAATGCCTTCAGGGCTTAAGGGGTTAAAGGGCATTTTTCCCCATAATCTTATTAAATATAGGATAAGCTTCAGCTTTCAGTTTATATTCTTAAATTTGATCCAAAATTCAAATGAATTAATTTACACTGAAAAATTACGACTACATTAAAAAATGTTATGAGAATGTTTTAAATATTTTTGAATATACAAATAAGAAAAGTTGGAAAGAATGCTTAAACATGAAAGTAAACCGCCAGTAGTTGGCAGCAGGTGACCATTTTAATGAGTGAGTCATTGAGTCGATTCGTTCAAACGGCTGATTCATTCAAGAATGAGGCAGTCATTTATGGATAAGTCATTGAATCTTTGATACAAACGATTCATTCAAACACTGAATCATTCAGTAACATTGATTCTCCTCGAGAGGCAGCACGAGCGTCAACAGTGCAACATTGTTACCGTCAGTTTATTATACATTAAGCTATTATTATCCACTATCGATCGCCACTTACACTAAATTAATGCAGAATCATTCTTGCATTTTGTTGATACTCTAGTTTTTTGTTATTGATGTTTTAAAACATCTAGTAAAATTCTTTCACTTGCCCCTTCAAAAATCCACTTGTCCCATAAACATTGTTCTTTAACTTGTAAGAATACACATTTAAGTGCTGTCAAGTTATTAACGAAATCAATGCAAGTAATAATAACTCTTATAATATACATTTAAAAAATATATATTTTTATTCACTGATGTTCCGTGTCACAGACAGTCATACTGACTGCTGCTAATCTGAGTCCACAGATACCGCAGCTCGTATACGGCTGTGTTGATGGCTGATTTAGTCACGTTCAGGAACGGTTAAACAGAACTAAATTAATATTATTATTACTAGTTAAGTTACCACGTACCGGACATTTTCTCACCGCTTCCCAACTCCCAACATGCACACTATGCACACACATCTGTGCAACTGTCATTGTACTGTAGCCTATGTCGGCGTTGCATTATTATCTCCTCCCATCTCACCAACAGTTTAATACTCGCACATCCAAACGTAGTCAGAGACGGGCCTCATCTTCTTTACAATCGCATGAACGTAGTCGCATCCTCTCAAACTGTCCAATGAATCACTCAATTCTCATTGGCTACCTGCCAATGTGGCAGGTAGATTGACAGTGTTACCCGCCAATTGCAAAATTTACATACATGCATACATACATACGTATAGCGTTAGTTCAGGCAGGTCACATTAGTCAAGCTCGCATCAGCTGACTGTCAGCTGATCACGTCTACCTATAGGAATACGATATCTATCACAACATGCATATAAACTCCTTCAGTATTATCAGCTGCTATCGCGTTTCTCCGGAGCTAATTACCCTCCTCCATCCCCAGCTCCTCCTCTCGTCAGTCAAGATTTGGCGTTCTGATTCACCCTGAATCAGACTAAATTCCTGAATTAGGTTGTACATTTTAATATTGACATTAATGCTATCTGCAATACATCGTTGCTTCTGTTCTGTTTACCCTAGGGGGGGTTATCACTGCTCTCCCTGCACTTATCCATGCTAGGCTGCATGGATGCACAGGGAGTTCTTGCCTATTACACACACACACACACACACACACACACACACACACACACACACACACACACATTTGTTTATTTATGTTGATACTGATTCCTTGTCATTTCAGTAACATTTTAGCAAATAAACTCAATATACACAGTTTCCATCACTATAAGGTCATCCTGGGACATCCCTAGTCCTTTATGCTACATTTATGCTACAAAAACAGACCATATCCATCAGCATCTCCACTTGCACTTTGATAGCTCCAATCTGATTGGTTGATCTGTCTCTAGTGTGTCTCAGCAGAACAGATTGTGTTGCTGAGAGGTCTGCTGTCTTCAACACATTCATCTTTAATCTATATTCTAATGGTCTTTCTCTCCAGGGAGTTCACAGGTGCCAGCACCCCCATAGCAATGTGAGAAAATTGAGCAGATCTATACAGGACGTCCTGCTACCGCTGGAATACAAGGGTAGTTTTACATTTTGATGGTAAATGGTAGATCTTAAAAAAATAAATATATTTTGTACTCTAATTGTGTTTCTCAGAGGATTACTGGTTTCCTGTTAGTCGTTTTCATGCAACTGTCTATTTGGTCACCTTGACCTATTTGCCTTTTCTTATTATCAAGAAACCATTTAACGGCCGTGTAGGAAACATTGTACTATTTTATAGGGGCTAAATTTATCATGCTCCCTTTGTGAGCCAAAGCAGGTGAGTTTAATTTGAGTGTTGCCCTTCTGGGTGAGTGTGTGTTGTGGTTTGTGTGTGTGTGTGTGTGTGTGTGTGTGTGTGGGTGTGTGTGTGTGTGTGTGTGTATTCCCATGTTGACTAAGATCCTTTTATGCTGTACTGTAGCCTAGAGCAAAGCATAGACTGGAGAAACTCTGTTGACATTGACAGGCATTGGTTGGCATTAGAGAAAGAAGGTAGAGTCCTGGAGCTCATTTCTTCACACATGAACACCCACAATGCACTTCTCATTAGCTAACTCTGACACGAAGAACACAAAAAAAGTCTTCCTGTTTAATTTACATACAATTATCATTTTATTTCATCACTCAAATGAACAGTTATCTTTACAAATGTTTTTCTTCAGATATGAATCATATAAGAGCTCTCTGAGAAGCCAGACACTCTGAGGGAAATGGCTATATGAATTATTGATGGTTATTGTTCCCGGTCAGCTTGATTTATATTAAATGATGAATTATTCACAAAGATGTGAGATGCAGGCCCACCTCAGTATTTTAACCCCAGATTTATTGGATTGGAAATTAAATTAAAAACGACAAAACCATCAAAATAAGTAAATGACATGATATGTTTTGAAGCTTTTTATTATCTTATTTTATTACGTTATTATTTTATGATTGTGATTAATAGCTCTGGTTAGTCAGCGTTGATCTGTAGTTGTTTATAGGTGCCAGTTTGTAAATCATCCATAGCTCAACAGAGCAGATATTTTTGTTTTTAGGGCATTGATTACGTTTATTTATTATTTTAAGTAAATATTATCTGGTCACATTAAGCCAGATGTTTTATATATATATATGCATGTAATGATATATCACTTTAACATCTGCTGGTAAATCTTTCAGTGACTGTGTAATTCTTGTTTTAGCGAGAATGCAGTGATTATCCACAATTTACAATTAACATTCTCGCCTGAGGATGCATTCATATTTCAGCATCCACGGCTTGCGGGTAATATATTCGAGATGAGTATTAATAATCACCAATTACCACTGTAACCTAATTGTAATCCAACACCAGAGTGTCTCACGCTACGTACAGATGGCCCACGTAAGCCCTGGGGAGGGAACGATGGAGACGGAGGCTGGAAGTAGATGGGTGTTGGAGAAGTAGATAAAAGGAGAGATCTGATGGTAAGACGAGTGGGGGCGGGTTCAGTGATATGAAGGAGAACCACAGATTCACTTAATATACTTTCATTAGCAACATTCACTCGGCTTCATTGTGTTTACTACAGTCTAACAAGCCGGTAGCTTCCCAGTGTGTTTATTAGATGAGATTTAAGAGATGATTTTAAATGAAATATGGAATGAAATTCGTTTTTTTTTTTAATCTATTCTTAAAGTCAGCAAGTCAGTCTTTTCTTCCCTGTTGTAATGTATATATGATATCAAAGTGAAACTGCTTCTCAAACAAGAAAAAATGATGGGCGGGATTTGATTTTGTCCATTGGGAATTGATTGGATGGTTGTGGTTTGCTATTGGTCGATCTCATGTGACTGACAGGTTGTCCTGCCCTTGCGCCAGTGAAGACATCATCAGAGAACAGAAGAGATGTCGCTGCAAGAGGGAGGGGAAGTTATTTTGATTAAAGATTACGACGGAGAGAACATGAATTATCATGTGCACAGATAAATCATTTATAATAAATAATGCAGTATTCCATAAAAAAACAATTGTCCATTTTGATTTCATGGTGACTTTAAAGCAAAAATTGTTTGTCTAATTTAAGATAAATCAACCAAGTTTATTTCCATATTTAAATTAATATTAGTAATTAGACAAAATATATGTTAAAATTGTTTTTATATATACATTTCATTATTATTATATCTATAAAATTCTCTCTATCTCTATTCTCTATCTCCATCTCTATCTCTCTCTCGCTCTGACCCACTTTATATTAGGTGGCCTTAACTACTATGTACTAACATTTTAATTAATAATTTGATACAATGTACTTATTGTGTACATACATGTTTTTACATTGTACTTACATTTAAAATAATACCTGCATGTAATTACATCTGTAATTAATTTCTGTAGTTACATTTGTAATTACACAGTTAGCACTTCCCTTACACCTAACCCTACCCTTACACTTACCCATACCACCACACCTGCCCCCAACTCTACCCGTATCCCACCTCAATATCAGTAAAGGTGTTTTTCAATGTGTGTGTGTACTGTGTATAATTATTATGTATATATAAATACACACTCATTCATGTGTATATATATTTAAGAAATATTTGCATGTGTATAGTGTGTATATATATATATATATATATGTCTGTGTGTGTCTGTGTGTGTCTGTGTGTGTCTGTGTGTGTCTCTGTGTGTCTCTGTGTGTCTCTGTGTGTCTCTCTGTGTCTCTGTGTGTCTCTGTGTGTCTCTGTGTGTCTCTCTGTGTCTCTGTGTGTGTGTGTGTGTGTGTGTGTGTGTGTGTGTGTGTGTGTGTGTGTGTGTGTGTGTGTGTGTGTGTGTGTCTGTGTGTGTGTCTGTGTGTTCCAGAAATGTTACTCTAAAAAACATCCATACTATCCTCTAATAACAGGTGGCATTACATCTGACCTTTTTTAGGTCTGGTTTAATATGACATTCATGCTGTTTATGAAAATGAAGCTCTTGTCAGGAGAGTAAGTCATGTTAATGACTTGTGTTAAATGATTAGAAATATAAGAGCATGAATATGCATGCTGTATGCAAATGAAACTGTCATGATTAATAGAGCCACTGTATTTTTTAGGGATATTCCTGAAGTGACCTTTTCAGTCCGGCTGAAAAAGGATAGTAATTGAACTGGCTCATTTGTTGTGTTTATCAATTGTTTCTTGCATCTCGCGAGTCATTTGTGAAAAAATAAATGAAGCTGCCAAAGTTAATGTTGTATTATTTAATCAAGCATGGAAATTGCTCATAATCAAATCAAGCCAAGCAAAGCATTCCCGTATATAGGGCCCTGCGTCAGGATGATGGAAGAGGAACTCTTAAGGGCATTCGCAGAGGGATTCAAACCACCAGGCAGTCAGGATGTCTCTGTGCTGTGTCAGAACAAGCTCAGGAATGACACAGGACACAAGCTTTGCATCTCTGCTCATGTGCTATTTACAGGTCATCTATAAAGTCTTGTTAAGAATGGGTGGAACTCAACCTGTGAGTTGTTAAAGGATAAAAATGTGTTTTTAGAGATGACTTCCTGGAATCATGGAACATGGTTAACAAGATTTATGCTAGTTCCCAGAGAGAGAGAGAGAGAGAGACAGCTAGCAAAACAGCCATGCTGATTAAGAATGCTAAAATTAGCCTTTTCCTGTAGCACAGCAATCCGCTTCACATCTAATAGGATTATTCTCCTCTGCACAATAACAGTAACCAAATTTTAACTTTATCATACTGTATTAAATGCTACTTTGGTTTGTTCTTACTTCTTAAATATACTGCACTTGACTTTTAATGATGGCTGTTAAAACTATTTTTCTGCCACATTGACTCACCTGTCAAAGTTAAATTCAGTTTTATTTACTAGCGCAACTTTCCTTCATCCCTAACTCGTGCCCTGCATCCCAACTCATGTTGTTTTGGATAATGAGTGCTTTTTATTGGATGGTCCTTTTTATTGGATGTCAAGACACAGCTGGATTTGTGCCAATGAATATCTGTCGTTTCTCACCCCTGTAAATGGCAGCTGGAGCTTCCAGAGGCGAACATTTCCGTGTGATATGACAGGATGATAATCTCTGGGAAGCTCGTTTTATTTATGTGGAACTCTGCAATTTATTTTAGGACGTTGTGTCAGGATGCATGTAAAATCTGAAAAGTGGGTGCATTTCAACTTGGAAGGACTTGTTTAAGCATTAGAAGCACAGATACCATGTATTTCATTAAATTAACTATTATATAACATTAAATAAACAGCATGAACACAAATGCATTAAATATCTCTACCTACAATGTTGGCCTATCCCACCTCATATGCACAAGTGGTTTCTTGAGACATGTCTCAATTTTTTGGGGGAAAAAGCCCTCAATCCTCATGTAAAATAAAAGAGGTCATATAATATTTAGTTTGACCTGCTGAAGTTAACATGTGCTCGAGGTGTAGCACCTAACCATTAAATGCGTCCAAGGAAGAATCAATGTGCCAGTGTTTGAAGGTTCAAATACTAATTTAATTTAGTATTTACCTTTGAATAAGTGCTTGTTAACATTTGAGATGTAGTTTACACTCATTTTATTCAGCAAGGGTGCATTCAATTGGTCAAGAGTAACAGTAAAGACTTTTACATTGTTACAAAAGATTTCTACTCCAGGACTTTTGAACTTTCTGTTCATCAAAGAATATTATAATAATAAATAATGATTTGTTACATTTATATAGCGCTTTTCTGGGTACTCAAAGCGCTTTACATGGAAGGGGAGAATCTCCTCATCCACCACCAATGTGCAGCATCCACCTGGATGATGCCACGGCAGCCATATTGCGCCAGAACGCCCACCACACACCAGCTGATTGGTGGAGAGGAGACGAGTGATGAAGCCATGATGGACAGAGGCCAATGGGCAAATTTGGCCAGGATGCCGGGGTTACACACCTACATCCTGGGATTTTAATGACCACAGAGTGTCAGGATCTCGATTTAACGTCTCATCCGAAGGAACGGGTATTCCCACAAAAATATTAAGCAGCACAACTGTTTTCAACATTGATAGTAATTGATAGTTTATCACCAAATCATCATAATTAGAAAGATTATTTCCTTGAGCACCTAACCATTTGGTATCAGGTTATACTTTTCACCCTATTTCTGAAAAGTTCCCAATATTGCAGGTGAACTGGAGTGAAAAAAACTGCTAGAAAAAGCAAATAATTATGTTTCTAAAGTTGGCATTTCATGCCTGTTAATCCATTGTTGTGGGCAGCATTCTCCCCTATCTGTCTGTCACACAAAGAGCTCAGACAGGCCTGTGTGAGCGTGTCCATTACTCACTTTATTACTCCCCTCAAAGAAAAGCCCTGGGTTTCAGTCCTTATCAACAGCCTGCAGCTGGCAATAGGCGAGACACTGGCAATGTAAACATCTCCAAAGTCCCAGGATGAATCTTACCAGTCCAGAGAACTTGAGGAAACTTGGATATCAAATTATCAAACTGGTATATCAGAGAAGAGTTTGAATGTTTTATGAATAAGTCAATGTTAGTTTTTATGCAGTGATCTTAGTCTCAGACACACAACAAAGCCTTAAATTGCCAGCTGCAATCATACTGGCAGGCTTACATGCAATTTTCAGGAGTCAGGCTGCACCGGTGATTATTATTGCCCTGGGAGAAAAAGTTTCCAGGGCTGCAATAAATGTTTCTAGGAAGAATGGCTGGATTTGGCAATGTTTGCAAAGTTCATGGTTTGTTGCAAGGTCAACTGGGAATTTACATGGATATCAGATCTGAATAATTGCTTGTTACACATTTAAATGTAGCTTACACTACTTTTTAAAGGATGCATTAAATTGATCAAAAGTGACTATTACATTGTTTTAAAAAAACTATATTTCAAGTAAATGTACTTTTGAACATTCTATTTATCAATGAATCAAAAATATATATATCACAGTTTCCAAATATTAAGCAGCTCAACTGATTTTTACATTGATAAGAATAAGAATCTGTATTCTGTATTTATATGATCAAATAAATGCAGCCTGAGTAAGCATCAGAGACTCAAAAACATGAAAAAAAAAAAACATCCAAACTTTTGGCTGGTTGTGTATATGCTTCAGTAAAGCAGCTTTTTTGAGTGTACTGTCATTTTGAGTTGGGTATTTTCTCTTATTATTGGCTGTGGTTGTGTACTTTCCTTCACTGAACTGTAGCCAAGACACTTTGGTTGAGATTAATGTCCTCTGGTCAGGCTATTGACACAACACTTAGTGTAGCTTTTATGACCCCTGAGCTGCATGTGGTAGTCATATCTCCTCATAAAACCCCGGCAGCAGGTGGCAGGTCTCTGTTTCACCTGGTACACTGGGCTAATGCATTGCATTATTGATACCATCCTTAGTGCTAATGGCTGTCTGAAGTTTACACCAGCATCAGTGTTAATGTTCCGCATCTCGTACGGCTTACTGATAGAATGAGATTTCCTCCGGAGCTGCGATTTTTCTCTTTTACCTGCCGGATCAAACGCACGCTGAAGCTCACATCACAGAGGCTGTCACAGGCTGTTTAGAGAACAGTTTACTCTGCTAAAGTGGTGGAGCTGAGGGCTGTCGGCGTGAAAGTACAAAGATGAGCAGTGACAGGGATGTTTCTGTTCTTTTGACGGTGAGAGAGTATCTGAGACCTCTCCCTGTGTTTATTCATTGAAACCACACGCCTTACAGCGTCTGTTGAGATAGAAAGATGAAATAATCTGAAGCATATGCATGGCACCTCAAAGTATGATTGTATAGATTACTCCTTAGGAGACTTACCTGGTCTGCCTTTCCTTTTTAGAGAAAAAGTAAATCATCTGAGATAATGCTTGGATTTGTTTGAAATATGTGGATTTGTTCATAAATAGATTTTTTTCATTCCGTTGAATAAAGATGCAAGCATGTTTAATCTTAATGTTCAAGATATTTTTAAGGGATGCATGATATATATGTGATCATATCTGTGTTTGCCAGTTTTATTTTAATTGCAATTAGTCTGATTCGGCTGGTATTGGAAGCAAATTCTGCAATTATTTTTGTTCCAGACTATTTAAGTTATCCATTTTCTACTGTGTATTATATGTTGATTTCTACATTAGATATTATTCTATATACTAGATAGTGTGAATGCTGTTGTGATTTAAAATTAAACAAAATAAATATAACATGAAACAACAAACATAACATATAACACATATAACATACACTCACCTAAAGGATTATTAGGAACACCATACTAATACTGTGTTTGACCCCCTTTCGCCTTCAGAACTGCCTTAATTCTACGTGGCATTGATTCAACAAGGTGCTGAAAGCATTCTTTAGAAATGTTGGCCCATATTGATAGGATAGCATCTTGCAGTTGATGGAGATTTGTGGGATGCACATCCAGGGCACGAAGCTCCCATTCCACCACATCCCAAAGATGCTCTATTGGGTTGAGATCTGGTGACTGTGGGGGCCATTTTAGCACAGTGAACTCATTGTCATGTTCAAGAAACCAATTTGAAATGATTCAAGCTTTGTGACATGGTGCATTATCCTGCTGGAAGTAGCCATCAGAGGATGGTTACATGGTGGTCATAAAGGGATGGACATGGTCAGAAAAATTGCTCAGGTAGGCCGTGGCATTTAAACGATGCCCAATTGGCACTAAGGGGCCTAAAGTGTGCTAAGAAAACATCCCCCACACCATAACACCACCACCGCCAGCCTGCACAGTGGTAACAAGGCATGATGGATCCATGTTCTCATTCTGTTTACGCCAAATTCTGACTCTACCATCTGAATGTCTCAACAGAAATCGAGACTCATCAGACCAGGCAACATTTTTCCAGTCTTCAACTGTCCAATTTTGGTGAGCTCGTGCAAATTGTAGCCTCTTTTTCCTATTTGTAGTGGAGATGAGTGGTACCCGGTGGGGTCTTCTGCTGTTGTAGCCCATCCGCCTCAAGGTTGTGCGTGTTGTGGCTTCACAAATGCTTTGCTGCATACCTCGGTTGTAACGAGTGGTTATTTCAGTCAAAGTTGCTCTTCTATCAGCTTGAATCAGTCAGCCCATTCTCCTCTGACCTCTAGCATCAACAAGGCATTTTCGCCCACAGGACTGCCGCATACAGGATGTTTTTCCCTTTTCACACCATTCTTTGTAAACCCTAGAAATGGTTGTGCGTGTAAATCCCAGAAACTGAGCAGATTGTGAAATACTCAGACCGGCCCGTTTGGCACCAACAACCATGCCACGCTCAAAATTGCTTAAATCACCTTTCTTTCCCATTCTGACATTCAGTTTGGAGGTCAGGAGATTGTCTTGACCAGGACCACACCCCTAAATGCATTGAAGCAAACGCCATGTGATTGGTTGATTAGATAATTGCATTAATGAAGAATTGAACAGGTGTTCTTAATATAATCCTTAAGGTGAGTGTATAACAACACACATAACATATAAAACATATAACAACACATATAAGACATAACACATATAACAACATATAAAACATATAACAACACATATAAGACATAACACATATAACATATAACAACACATATTACATATAAAACATATAACAACACATATTATAACACATATAACATATAATAAAACATAACACATATAACATATAAATATATAACATATAATACATATAATACATAACATATAACAACAAACTTAACACATATAACATAACAACAAATATAACAACACATAACATATAACATATAACACATAACATAACACATATAACAACACATATAACACATAACAACAAACATATAACAACAAACATAACACATATAACAACACACACACCAACACACATAACAAAACATCACACGTATAATACATATACACTTATAACATAACAACACATATAACACACATAACATAAAACAACACACAACAAAACAAAACACGCAATGCATATACACATATAACATATAACAAATATAACTTAACACTTAAAACATATAACATAACAACACATATAACATAACACTTAAAACATATAACATAACACATGTAACATAACACTTAAAACATAACACTTAAAACATATAACATAACACATATAACATAACACTTAAAACATATAACAAATAACATAACACATGTAACATAACACATGTAACATAACACCTATAACATAACACATATAACCAATATACAGTGAGGAAAATAAGTATTTGAACACCCTGCTATTTTGCAAGTTCTCCCACTTAGAAATCATGGAGGGGTCTGAAATTGTCATTGTAGGTGCATGTCCACTGTGAGAGACATAATCTAAATTTAAAAAAAATCCCGAAATCACAATGTATGATTTTTAACTATTTATTTGTATGATACAGCTGCAAATAAGTATTTGAACACCTGAGAAAATCAATGTTAATATTTGGTACAGTAGCCTTTGTTTGCAATTACAGAGGTCAAGCGTTTCCTGTAGTTTTTCACCAGGTTTGCACACACTGCAGGAGGGATTTTGGCCCACTCCTCCACACAGATCTTCTTTAGATCAGTCAGGTTTCTGGCCTGTCGCTGAGAAACACAGAGTTTGAGCTCCCTCCAAAGATTCTCTATTGGGTTTAGGTCTGGAGACTGGCTTGGCCACGCCAGAACCTTGATATGCTTCTTACAGAGCCACTCCTTGGTTATCCTGGCTGTGTGCTTCTAGGTCATTGTCATGTTGGAAGACCCAGCCTCGACCCATCTTCAATGCTCTAACTGAGGGAAGGAGGTTGTTCCCCAAAATCTTACTATACAAGAGTAAGTCGCCCTGTCCCATGTTCAGAAAAACACCCCCAAAGCATGATGCTACTACCCCATGCTTCACAGTAGGGATGGTGTTCTTGGGATGGTACTCATCATTCTTCTTCCTCCAAACACGTTTAATGGAATTATGACCAAAAAGTTCTATTTTGGTCTCATCTGACCACATGACTTTCTCCCATGACTCCTCTGGATCATCCAAATGGTCATTGGCAAACTTAAGACGGGCCTTGACATGTGCTGGTTTAAGCAGGGGAACCTTCCGTGCCATGCATGATTTCAAACCATGACGTCTTAGTGTATTACCAACAGTAACCTTGGAAACGGTGGTCCCAGCTCTTTTCAGGTCATTGACCAGCTCCTCCCGTGTAGTTCTGGGCTGATTTCTCACCTTTCTTAGGATCATTGAGACCCCACGAGGTGAGATCTTGCATGGAGCCCCAGTCCGAGGGAGATTGACAGTCATTTTTAGCGTTGATTGCTTCTTCCATTTTCTAATGATTGCTCCAACAGTGGACCTTTTTTCACCAAGCTGCTTGGCAATTTCCCCGTAGCCCTTTCCAGCCTTGTGGAGGTGTACAATTTTGTCTCTAGTGTCTTTGGACAGCTCTTTGGTCTTGGCCATGTTAGTAGTTGGATTCTTACTGATTGTATGGGGTGGACAGATGTCTTTATACAGCTAACGACCTCAAACAGGTGCATCTAATTTAGGATAATAAATGGAGTGGAGGTGGACATTTTAAAGGCAGACTAACAGGTCTTTGAGGGTCAGAATTCTAGCTGATAGACAGGTGTTCAAATACTTATTTGCAGCTGTATCATACAAATAAATAGTTAAAAAATAATATATTGTGATTTCTGGAATTTTGTTTCTATAGATTATGTCTCTCACAGTGGACATGCACCTACGATGACAATTTCAGACCCCTCCATGATTTCTAAGTGGGAGAACTTGCAAAATAGCAGGGTGTTCAAATACTTATTTTCCTCACTGTATATAACGTATAACATGTAACACATATAACATAACATAAGATGTATAATATATAACATAAACATGTCAATTTGTTTTCTAATCTGTAGAGATGGTCTTGACTGATGGATGATTGACAGGTGGATGTACTAACTGATGGATGGCTAGAACGTTCATCGGATATTTAGATGGATGCTCTGTTAGATGAAAATTCTGCACAGGTAGCGCTGTCATATGTAGATGTTTAGGTAGCAGCGCAGCAGAGATGCTTTGAAAGGTCAGTGGGTCCGTTGGGACTGCGGATGTCGGCATTGATTGCTGATTGGCTGATGGATGAGAGCCACTGTAAGTATCCAGGCACTCAGGAGCGTTGCTTGGTAACAGCAGATTCATATATTGTGCAAGTGGCCTTGAAAGTGATTGACATCGTAAGTGCTTTAAAAAAATAAAAGGAAACCCACTTCCTCCTGTCTTCACCTGACTCTTTCTTTATTTTGCTCTCTTTCTCTCTCCAGCACTTTTTATTTACATTCAACCACTAGGCCTTTTGATGTAAACTTGATTCCATCACTTTTGTATCTGCATAACAAAGAATGAAGGACCTTTAGCACAAGAACTATACATTAAGTTCAAATGAGTGTTGCGTTTCATTCCCTTTAACTTCTTGTGCCATGTTTAAGTTATCAGCAAAATGCTACAGACTGAATGTGCAGATAACTGGATTTTAAAGTCATGTATAAAAATGACCCAAAATACTTAATTATTTATTTAATGTTATTTATATAAAGCTGAATTTTAAAAATTACTCACAAGCTTATCGTGGAGTCTTTTTCATACAATTTTGCACTGTGATTCATTAAAAATGAAATCAAATACTTTTTTTTTTTTAAGTGATTTTGGTGATTGTAATGATTTTCTTGTGTTTTGATTGATAGATGATGATTTGATGGGTCAGTGTACAGATTTCTGGAATATAATAATAAAATAAATTAAAAAAATTGGGGATTTTGATTGATATAATGATTTGATGGGTTAATGTACAGATTAATAGGCATTGGACTGTCTGCTGATTTTTACCTGGACTGATGCTAAAATGTTCTGCTACTGAAACCTTTTCCTTTTCCAGTTAAAGTTGTGTTAAAGTTTGTATCAATGTTAAAATATTTTCTCCTATCCCAGTTTAATATGGAGAGGCAGCTAGTAGCTATTCATAGACCTATTCAAATGTTAAATATTAATAAAGTAGTCGTTTTTAGACCATTATGTCCATAGGCATTCAAGGAAAGAGGAATACATGTGTTAAAGCAGCCTGTAATTATATATTTTGAACAGCGTTGTGCTGCACTTGTCAGTGTAAACTATGGTTTGTGCTCTGTGTTTATTATTTTTTTTATGTGCTTTTTTATGGTGTTGGTCTCTTAAGGGTATCGGTTATGTAGGCAGTGTGTAGTGATACAGAAGCCCAGAGTCAGCTCTCTGATTCACGGTCTGGATGGATGACTCACTTCGCTGCAGTATTTAGACAGTAAACTGAGCTTTGGGGGTCTGCTATAAACTATGTTTATACTCTCTCAGTAAGAACTCCGGGTGAAATGTAGGTCACAGCCACAGCCCAACTTTTTAACGGGAATAGATGTTGTCTTCTGTGATATTTTGGACTTGGAGGATAGTGCACTTGCTCCGTACTAATGTCTTTAAGAAGAGTTATTATTAGCATTAAAGGGATAGTTCATCATTTACTCACCAAGTTGTTCCTTTTTTTTTGCAGACAAAAGAAGATATTTTGAAGAATGTTGGTATCCAAACAGATTTGGTTCCCATTGTACGTAAAAACAAGGAGTCAATGGAACCGAAACTGTTTGGTTACCAACGTTCTTCAAAATATCATCTGCAAAGTTTCCCTTTAAAGTTTTTCTTAGCTGTATAATAACAAGGATGTCTAATTAATACCTGGAATAATATAATACTTTTCATATCATGGCATTTTCTCAACTGAGTGTCAACAAGGATATGAAATTTGAAATCAGTCATCAGTTGGTCTCCCAATTTTCACAGCTAAATTTTCAATTTGGATGTATAACAAATTATAATGTAAAAGTGGTATTTTTATTGGTTTTGGCAGTCTTTCTTTCTCTTGAAATCGCCGCTGTTATCGCACGGCCACACCTCAGAGTCCTCCACCCTTTCTCCACCTCCCTCGCCTCGTCCCTGCTGAACTCTTGCCTCTGTTGCCATGCCGACAGTCCTTTCTGG
Organism: Romanogobio albipinnatus; assembly: GCA_023566225.1. Lineage (NCBI taxonomy): Eukaryota > Metazoa > Chordata > Actinopteri > Cypriniformes > Gobionidae > Romanogobio > Romanogobio albipinnatus. Next base: position 44,889,526 of record CM042253.1, read on the forward strand.
GCGAAACTGTTCACTCTCCGCGTGATGGCGTGATAAGTGCTGTAATTATGCAAATTCCAGCCAAAGCAAAGAGCTTTTTGTAAATTTAGCCATCCTTGTCACTCCAGCTTTCAATTGCCTAACGTGAAAACTATTTGCTGTGTTGTTGTGCCGATTGGACTCAAAGTCGTTTTTGTAAATTGTAGCTAATGTGAACAAATACAAACAAACTCTTAATCTTTATTATTAAACTTTGGTGTGCAACTTGTCCCATACCTTTTGTGCCCCGAGCATGAAGGACCTCAAATCAGTTTCACACTTGTAGCATCAACTTAATTATGCATGTAAATGTATGCATTCTGCAATCCCTTCTGGCCAATAATTTCTAGCATAATTAATGTCTGTACACAGTACTCTTGTTGAAATTCAAGCAAATCACAGGTCTCTCTGTGCGTGCTGAAATGCAATGCACTGCCAAGCAGGCTCCACCATGTTTGGGACAAGAGCATAGAGAGCAGTGTTTACTTTAATGTTGGCTCTTGTTTCGCAGGGATTTGGTGTGTTAATTTAATGCAAAAGACCGGGCTTCATGCCAGCTGAGGAGAGCATTGAGATGCCCGGCTGGAAAGAGCAGAGTGGTTCTCGCCGATAACTCTTGTGAGCTGTCCACAGTGCAGCACACGGAAGCAAATCCATGACCCAGAGGAGGGTAAACTACTCACCGATTCTGCTTGCGTGACATTAAGAAAATTGTTTAGCAATAGGAAGTCTCAACTGCGGCTCTCAAAGCATATGGCAGCCAAAATGTTTAATTTTTTTAAATTATCATCCATTTTCAAGGAAATATCCATTGGGAGTTGTTTAACATTTATACTGCTAATTGACTAACAGTTTGCTGGTTGTGGGTGTAATTTATTTTTTTTCCACATGGCCTATTATCATTACAGTCGCTTTGGTGCATTTCCCAGATCCCAACTGAAATACTCAAAACTACTTGTTCAACCGCCACATCATCTAGTCTAATCTACTTGTGCACATCATAAAAGCAATTTCTCATTCTTTTGAACAAATTGCAAATGCTTTGGTACAAATGCAATTTATAATGTACAATTGCCTGCTGTTTCCTACATTATCAATTGCTAATGGCACGTTAACAAAATATATTATACTGGTTCCCTGTTGAATAGTCTTACTCATTAAATGCAAACTGGTTTAAAGGTCCCGTTCTTCGCGATCCCACTGTTCAAACTTTAGTTAGTGTGTAATGTTGCTGTTAGAGCATAAATAATACCTGTAAAATTATAAAGCTCAAAGTTCAATGCCAAGCGAGATATTTTATTTAACAGAAGTTCCCTTTCAAAGCCTACAGCGAACGGCCGGTTTGGACTACATCCTGGTACTTCCTTCATTAATTACGTCAGTCAGTAGAACAGTAGAACAGACTAACCTCCGCCCCCAAGAATACGCGAAAAAGGGGGCGTGGTCTTCTTGCTGTCCCACGTGGAGAAGAGGACGGTCGCGTGGAGAAAAGGAAGTGTTGCGTTTGAGTGTGTTTGTCGCCATGTCGTCGAGACGCTGTTATTTTCATCCCGGAGTCAAATCACCTTTGTTTGGCTTTCGCAGGGACGCTGTAGAGATCATTAAGCGCATATATCTCCCGTTAAGAGGCGTGACCTTTCCGTGCAAGTTACGTGCGCTAAGCTGCTGTCGAATCACAACACAGGAACTGGGCCATGTGCGCTAAGCTGCTGTCAAATCACAACACGGGAACCGTGCCATGTGCGCTAAGCTGCTGTCAAATCACAACACAGGAACCGCTGGCACAATCAGAACTCGTTACGTATTTCTGAAGGAGGGACTTCATAGAACAAGGAACTCATCAGCCGTTTTTAGGGGAGGGAAAACAGCGGTATACAGATAAGTAAATTGTGTGAAAAATACTGTTTTTTTACACGAGAAACATGAACACATGTTATATTGCACACTGTTAACACAATCAAAGCTTCAAAAAAACACGAAGAACGGGACCTTTAACTAGTTGTCATAAACTGTCAAGCATATTTTCTATACATTTCTATTAGACGTTTTTTTTTCCAAATGTGTCCTTAATTGATGAATTGTGGTGGTGAATTTTGAATTTCACTTATGAAGGGGAATGTAAAGCATTAGATCAACCAATAATTAACCAGTTCTCTAAAATAGCATCTCATGAAGCTTCATTTGGCAAGCATATGTAGACAGAGCACAACACAGAGTTACAAATTCTGACAATGTAAGAACAACCAGGAAACAAACAGTGTCAACAGCCAAGAAGAAGAAGATGAGTAAGGATGTGTGTTGGAATGATATGGAGGCAAAACAGTGGAAGAGGTTGAAGAGGCAAAGATTGTAGACATGCTTATGATGAAGGGCCACTATTGTGGACCATGTTTTTAATTATGACCTTATGGTCAAGGTGGGTCGAAAGGTACAGCCGAATGTTGGGAGAGCAACCGTGTCCTCAATCATTCAAACGTTTGTAGATAGAACAAACTGTAATCAGACAACATTATCTGTAATTCTGTATACTTACTGTATTTATATATTGTATTTTACATTATATTTACATATATATCTATATACAGATAAAGTTCAATCTTGCGCATTTTCAGTCATTGTCATCAAAATCTTAGCCATAGTTAGATCTGAAAATACTGACAGAGTACACTGTTATATTGACAACACGACTAAGCATTTTCACTTGTTTATGAACAATGTCACAAGAACTTGTCATTCTGATGGCACTGATAAGTTGACATAAATACTTACTTTTGAGAGATGAACTAAGGATTTTGAGCAAGTGACAGGCTTTTGCAGGTAATCCATGACTCTTCGTGTTTGACAACATTCTATAATGACATGTCAGTGGTAAATCAAAAGGGTGATATTCATGCTCTAATTGAGGGGACTGGAAGTTGAGCTTGAGAGAGCAAGAGTGACCCTTAAAACAGTCAAGTACTCAAGGGTTTCACTATAAATAGTAAAGAAACACTCAAGAAGCACTCCTGTGTGTGGAAACAGATATGTGTGTGTCTACACACTTTGCACACTAGCAGTTTATTTAAGAAGACGAATATGTTTTTTGTAATACGAAAAATATTATTATACCTGCAGTAAAAATCTTATTTTTTGATAAATTAAAATAATGTATTTTTATATTATTGCATTATACAGCAGAGCACACGGTATAAAAAACTTTGTACAGTGCAATGTAATGGTCTTTTTATTGTGACAAATCTGGAATTAATATCTACTGTAGTTTTTTCTTGACTCGTTATTTGATCAGAGTCTCTAAAGTTGACATTTTTACAAACAAGAAAATACTGCATTATTTCAAATATGATTGCTGAATTAAACTTGCAGCATATTGTGGTCATGTGACATCAATGTAGCATACTACTTTTGAAACATTTATCGCAACAATCACAAATCCTTTCCCACGGTCTCATGCGCTCATCGTATGCACACTTCAGGATCTCGCCGGAAGAAGTAGTTCATGCGGGTACCAGTATAGTAGGAAAGTATGCATTTTTTTTTTTTAGGTTTTAGGCTCTGATGGTACATTGGTTCCCTTCATAGTGAGAATGAAAGTAGGAGAGAAAGGGAGCAAAGAGAGATATATTGGTAGATGTGTAGATGAAACGATTGTGTTTGAGCTCAGTGGCTGGACTCACTCTCCCCTCACAGTCCTTGACTTTCATCTCGTTACACACACACACACACACACCCAGAGAGAGAGAGAGAGAGAGAGAACTGACCTTCTGGCCTGGAAAAGTAGTTCACATCATGATTGTATCATATGTTGATGGGAAATGTGCCTCCCACACCTGGATGAATCACTGCTGACTGCTCTTATTAATGCAAGGGAACTGATAGAAGAGATAATTGAAATTGCTCGTCTCCATTTCACACCTTCTGTTTTTCCACACATTTCAAAGATTGAAAAGAGAAGATTAGATGATTGCTAATTGATTAAAATTGAATTCGTGTTTTTTTTTAAGCAATTAATTATTCTATTCAGCAAGGATGCATTAAATTGATCAAAAGTGGCAGTAAAGACATTAAAGGTCCCGTTCTTCGTGATCCCATTGTTCAAACTTTAGTTAGTGTGTAATGTTGCTGTTAGAGCATAAATAATACCTGTAAAATTATAAAGCTCAAAGTTCAATGCCAAGCGAGATATTTTATTTAACAGAAGTTCCCTTTCAAAGCCTACAGCGAACGGCCGGCTTGGACTACATCCTGGTACTTCCTTCATAAATGACGACAGTAGAACAGTAGAACAGACTAACCTCCGCCCACAAGAATACGCAAAAAAGGGGGCGTGGTCTAGTTGCTCTCCCACGTGGAGAAGAGGACTTGTCGTGTGAAGAAAAGGAATTGTTGCGTTTGAGTGTGTTTGTCGCCATGTCGTCGAGACGCTGTTATTTTCATCCCGGAGTCAAATCAGAGAGACTTCTTTCAAAAACATGATAAATATATGACCCCAAACTTTTGAGCAGTAATGAATGTTATCAAACTTTTGAGAGAGAAGCAATTTTTCTGTTCTTGATAATAAAAAGACTTTCTTCAGTTTCTCTCCCTCTTGTTTCTCCATCTACTATCTCTTACTCTTTAGTTCCGCATTGATCTAATTAAACGTCAGATTGGCTCAAGGACTTCCTGATTATGCTCAGTCCAGTGGGGACATAACAAAAATAATTGAATCCCTGTGATAGACAGTTCGCCGGGTAAGCTTAAGCACACGCACATACTCACAATGGTTTTACTGGCCCTCTGCCCCCATTCTGAACACGCCCATACATACTCACTACACCCCATTCTACCAATTTATGAGCCAGATTTATTCCTGTCCGGACAGCGGGTAATCTCCATTTGGGCCCTGCCAATAAGGGGCGGAGAAGGGGGATTGCGGTCTTTGGTCATTTGAAATCACTCCAGAGAGTAAGGCCTTTAACAAGTGTGTGTGTGTGTGTGTGTGTGTGTGTGTGTTTGTCGGCATTACAAGCAGAGCAATCAATAACTAAGGTCACGGCATTAGCATTATACCGTAGCTGTGGGGCAAGAGCCAATCAGTGCTTTCATTCTCTAAGGCCACATCAAACATTACTGAAATCACAAGGGGTTTCATTGTTTCAGCTGAACATAAAACAGGTTTTTACTGTTTCTTAGTCAAACAGGGTTGTTTGCTGGGTGCTTAGCTGGTCGTATTCATAGAGCACTGCTTTAGCACAATAAGGACTGCTGGACTGAGTTTAGAGGCCATTTACACAATAACGTTTTCAACAAAAAATAGAAAACCTTTTTTTTACGCTTTGGCCATTCATTTACATGAAAATACCGATTTGGGGGACTGAAAACGCAGACTTTTGAAAACGGGTTTCAAAGTACAAGTTTGTTTTAAATTATATCATTATCGTCTGTGGGTAAACTACAAAAATTACGTCATGCGCATTCGTATTACATGTTCAGGGGATTGTTTATACAACTTTGTTGCCTGTATGCAAATTGTTCCTCTATTTTTAGTACATCATTGTCATGTAAACGTACCCTTAGTTTATGGGTACTTTGTACTCCCCCCCCCCCTGTTAAGTCCACTTATATTTTTTGTAAATAATTTTGCACCATAAACAGTCGTAATTTGTTTCAAATTAATTTTTTTCCATTTCGTAACTTCTGTTTTTCAAAGATTTTATCGATTTAAAAAAAAAGAGAAAACTAGATGACCACTAATTGTGTAAAATGTAGTTCAGTTTTGTTTAGCATTGGAGTAGATTATAACAGAACAGAGGGTATGCATTGACATCACTTTCCCGCCAAAACACGCCCCCTCAGCCAGACTGAGTGGCAAAACTGCCTGCTGCATGACTGGATTTAACAGGGTAAAACGAATGATTATCAGCTAAAGGTTGGACTTGATATAGTGTTCATTAAAACTTACCAAAGATCCAGTGATCCATGGATATTGGCATGCTGCCAGAAATTGTGTATCCTCACATTTATATGAGCCTGATTTCGATGCCGGGGAAATATATAAAGCAAATTTGCCTGTGAATGCTACAATATACAGTGAGGAAAATAAGTATTTGAACACCCTGCTATTTTGCAAGTTCTCCCACTTAGAAATCATGGAGGGGTCTGAAATTGTCATCGTAGGTGCATGTACACTGTGAGACATAATCTAAAAAAAAAAAATCCAGAAATCACAATGTATAATTTTTTTAAACTATTTATTTGGAGCCTGACGTCGTCATACTCAATTCTAGTCAGAATTTGAGTCTGATACTGCTCCGTTGAGCTGTGATTATGGGGCGTGTTTAAACCGAACCAGGAGAGACCTCAATTGGATAGACCTACAACCAATCAGAGCAATGGAGCGACGCATAACGTTAGTTGTCAAATGTCAACAGAACTCAACTGCACTGTGTTGCCAAGTCCGCAGGTTGAAGCGACCCCAATTATGTGATATACAGACCCAGGAATGCGAAATTTAGCAGCCCTGTCAAAATAACACATATTTTACCCCCCAAATGCCATTTTTCCCGGAGAACCGGGAAATTATGTTTTTTTTAGATTATGTCTCTCACAGTGGACATGCACATACGATGACAATTTCAGACCCCTCCATGATTTCCACTAATATCAATGTTATAAATATCGTCATTTCGTCCAGCCCAACAACTTGTATAGTTTTTTGTCTTATTTAAAAACATCCAATCATGCAGAATATAAGATGGTAAATATTTAACTGACGAATTGTCAATACAATATGTAAAGATACAATATATAGGGTATGATTTAACTCCAAAAGTCAGCATATTGACACAAAATGATAACTGCAAATCCATGTTTCACTGCCTGGAGTCCAGTTGTTTGTGTGAATTACAGCAATCCATTTGCTTCTCTTTTCTGTAGCTTTCGGCAGTCTGTAAAAATCTACCTTGGATTTCTTGTCAAATGTATTTGTACAGTTCATCTCAAAACTCCGCCCCGTTTTAGATGCGTTTTGTGTGTTTTTTGCTGCATTCACGCTGAAAACCATCGCTGCCGCTCACTCTTTTTGCCCCTCAGTGGGCGTAACCGCAGTCACTCCGGCCGACGGTGACTCCACGCACATGTCCTCTATGTGTTTCTTCTTCATTCATGCTTAACGAAGTGACCTGACTGTACTGAAAGATTCAAAACTGCTAGTTTGGGTGGTTGGATGGTTGACTCATAAGTGGTGATGGATGTGAGCACCTGTAATTCAAACAGCTTAAGGTTATGGCATTTAAATATAGAGCTTTGTAGGAGCGTGTTTGCGTAGGAGCTGTTAAATGAGCAGTCTGCTGTGATTTTCACTGTTCACTGCGCAATTAAATGCAAAGCTGTTGATACAAATTGGGGTCCCTCTCTGTTTTCATGCGTCTACCTGTTATTTATTAATAGCAAGAGCAATTAAGGGGAACTGAGTGTGTCTCTGTTAATGTTTCTCCACTGATGTATCTGATGATGGGGCTCTGAGGGTGACTGAGTTTCATATGGTTTGTCTTCCTCATTTCTAACATCAAATTCTGTGTGTTGAGTCTCGCCAAGTCTGATCCACATTGTAGCTTATTCCGGCCTGTGTAGAAGAGTTTGACTGATCCACTATGTAAATTAAGCAACCACAGTTTGGTTAATTGTGCATGCTAATTTTCTGTATTTTTACATGTAAATTACCTTTGCCATCACTTAAAGTAAATCTTTAAAAACACTGTTAAATATAATCTTTAGCAAATCCTAAAACGAATATCCATGTTCATACTGTTGTTGTGATGCCTAAATTTATTTGTAGAATTTAAAATGATTGATTTTAGTTTTTTACTGTTTTATTTTTGTATTTAACATGAAAACAGAAAATGGTTATCAGCTTATATTTTCCAGAATTGTAATTTTGGTGCATCCCTCGGGTAGAAATCAATGAAATCATAATAATTTAAAGGAAAAAATAGCAGAAATGTGTGTAGACTTTGTGATCAAACTTTCTCTCTGCCTAAAAGTAGGTTTGTTTGTTTTTAAAATCACAAAACAAAGTGAAATCTGTGATTTATACAGTGCCAAATGTAGGTGCCTCAAAAAAAAAACCCTACATAGTGATTAGTAGTTTCTAAAAAATAATTGCTGCTCTTATTATTTTTAGCATAATGCTTTTTCCTTCAACACTTTGACATTTTAGGGTCTAATCAGGATTGTTTGTGATGATTTTAATGATCAAGACATGTTTGGAGATTGTGGTGGTGAATGTGTGTGTTGGGATCACAGGCTCAACAGTGGTTTCATTCATGCAGTGTGGGGTAAGGTAGGGGCGGAGCCAAGACGAGAGGGTGGGGCTGACAGGGGCGGGGTGTGTCTCTGGAGGCCCATCATCATCACTCTAAGAGCTTTTACAGGGATGAATAAATATTCATATCCACGCACATACATATCCCACAGGTCCTCATATATGCGGTTCACACCCTTCCAGCTCATCACATGACCTGGTATCCATGGTAACAGTAGACAAAGGCCTTCTGGTAATTACCAGTGTGAAAAACACGAGCAATTACAGATGAGCCCAATACACTGAAAGAAACACAGACAACAGGTTTTACCCACAATCCTTGTCGTTTTACAGCTGACCTGCAATAAGTGAGAGTCATGCACATATATCGCCACAGAGTACTGCTAAAAGGGTTTATGTGTCTTCAGGAACTTTAGCAGAGACTGTTGTCAACAACTGTTGAAAGTAGTTTTTTTTTCAGAAAAATATTTTTTTTTTATTCAGCAAGTATGCATTAAATAGATAGACTTTTACAAAATAAAGGCTGTTCATCAACTTTCTATTTATCAAAAAATCCACAAAAATGTTAAGCCGCCCAACATTGATAATAAGAAATATTTTGAGCACCTATTCAGCATATTAGAATGATTTCTGAAGACTAGGGCAATCAAGCTAAAATTCAGCTTTGCCATCACAGGAATAAATTACATTTAAAAAAAATATTAAAATAGAATATATATATATTTTTAAATTTGAATAATATTTCACAATATTACTGTTTTACTGAACATTTGATCAAACACATGCATCCTTGGTGAGCATAAAAGACTTCTTTCAAAAACATTTAAAAAAAACTTTTGAACGGTAGAGTATGTCAACCATAGATGTGTATATGTAGATGCCTTTTTAGCGACCTTTTTTCTATAGGCCGCTATACGTTAGCCGTATGCCATTTTCGAACGGTCAAAGCCGGTTCATTCAAATGCTGCTTGTGCCTCTGCAACCGTAGTTATACGCATGCATAAATGAATATCTATATATCAATAGACTGAAGCAGATGATTTTATAGTTTATCATTATTGGTATATTAAAGATCTTAACATGTTCTTAATATCATTAATATTATTGATCATCAGAGAACCCATACAGACACATCAGCTTTTAATGAAAGCAGTGAACTCATTATAAACAAGTTAATTGGAAAGAAATCATAAACCATGAACCAATCAGCCGTCAAAATAAATAAAGTATAAAAATAGTAATAAATTAGCTATTAATGTTTAATAAACATAATTCAACTCATGTTTTAAGTAATCATCATAGGTATTATCTGAAAGCTTAAATGGTCAAAAATCATCTTGTTTTGCAATCGTTTTATAAAAAAGCTTTATACAATTATCAACATCACATAACTGAATTTAAACAATTTTTAAGAACAGGGAAAATGATAAATTAGGAGTCAAAATGATAAATTAGTATACATTTATTTAAAATATGATTAACGTTATATAAAATATTCTAGATACATTATTATTCTACATTATTTGAATGCATATAGCTTATCGATCCAACAGTTAATATTTACAATGCGGCGTGTAAGCGGTGTCAAAATAGGGCTCGTCATGGTCGATCTTTTGCATTCGTCTGAACAACATCGGCAGCAGACACGCTGAATGAAAACACACTTTCACTCTCTGACAGAAGGGCACGCAGAAATATGTTAGTGTCTCTTTTTTTAACCACTCTTAAATTTAGTTTAATTTAAGCATTTTCAAAGGCCAATATTTGTTTTCACATACATTGTTCAGTCCTTGAATACTGGAAATTGAAATTCAAGAACCGTGAAGCCTGTTATTAACTAACAAATGTTACGTGTTTTTGTGTAGATCCAAACATTAGAATTGCTAAACTAACACAGAACATGAAGAATGTGACATTAAAAAGTAACCATAGTTAAAAACCTGTAATATTGAGTTAATACATAGGCTATAAAAACAAAAACCAACAAATGCTCACCTGTGAAAGGGCTGGGCTTTACAGAAGCTGCACAGCGTTTTTAAATTTTTTAATGCGAGTGATGATTGACAGCATCTAAAGTGTTGACGTGTGTTGACCGTTCTAAAATGGCGGCGCATCGACATGCCTGGAGCGGTCGAATGAGGCACTACATATACATATCTATGATGTCAACAATAAACTTATTTGTTTCTATTTGTAATTAGTAGCGCTAAAATCATGTTTTGTCCAGTCACTGGCATCACACACATTGTGATGGAGATTTTGTCTTATCTCATTATGCTTTGCTGTGTAATGATGCTGTGAACGGTAATAGTTGAGTGTGTTATTGATTACGGGATATACATAATCAATGGTCGGGTGGATATCAGGCAGCACACAAAGGCAGGAGGCCTTCTCAATCAAAGCTGCATTGATTAGTTTTCCTACTGATTGCTTTCAACAAGCTCTCTCTGGAAGAAATGTGAAATGTATGCCTTCTGTGTATACGGATAAATGTTAGTTATGCTTCGCCACCTTTGGAAAATTGAAAAATGGAGAAACATTGCACGCACAAAAGAAACAAATGCCACACGGCCGCAATGCTGCGGCTCCAACTCCCACACACACATGCTGGAATGCATGTACACACACAGCAAACACCTGCTCATTCGCATGCATGCACACACACTCATGTGAAAGCAATTGGCTGGGCGGTTGAAAGGCCGTTTTCCTCGTGGCTGTTGCTAATGGCTACAAGGTAACGGCAGGAGCCTAGTGACGGGTCAATAACAGCAATGTCAGTCTCAAACACAGATGACATAAAATTGCTCTTTGGTAGGCTGTGTCATTATTTCAGACAAAATAAGATAAGAAATTGAAAAGGCTCAGAAAAACCGTGGATAGAGTGTTTCTAACAATGCTTTTTACACACACACACACACACACACACACACACACACACACACACACACACACACACACATATATTTCTTTGTAAATGTGCCTGTGTAAATGCAATTTTTTGCTTATTTGCCACCTTTGCAGTGTAAACACAACATTAGATTTGTAGATTGCATGCAACAAACTGAAAAAAACATACAAGCACATGTCACTCTCTCTCTCTCTCTCTCTCTCTCTCTCCCACACATTTGGAGTGTCTTCAGAAAGCAGGGAGCAGCTGCTGTGTGTCTTGTGCTGGTCTCAAGAGGGCCTGAGGAGGCAGAAATGCGAGACATCTCATTAACCGCTGTTTGAATGTGTCGTTGAATTGCCCTATGGATGTGAGACCGCTTAAGACTGTCATCAGTAACAAGACTAAAATATATAGAGCGTGGTGCGCTTACCTGTTTTACAAATGACAACAGAGGTTACCTGTACATGTCTATTCTACAATATAAAAAAGACAAATGAACGTTATTCAAGATAATCTTATGTTTAAAATGAAGTCCTGGAACAAGGCACATGATGTTGATGGATTGGGTAGGTGACATGGAACAAAAATGAAAGCAATCTTGGAATTGAATTATGCACTTAATCAATAATCAGAGCACTGAAAAACTGAAAAATGGTATTATGGGAATGTAATGTATAATTGTGTTTTATGTGAGTGTAATATGTAATTGCGTATAATGTGACTGGAAGCAGGGGCGTCGGACTGGGGGTAAAACCAGTACTGATTACCAGGGCCCCAAGGGGAGAGAGGGCCCTTGAAAAGTCTGGAATATTTTTTATTAGAATTGTCTATTCACACCAAGTATAAATAGCGTGCCTTGTTGACAAGTGCCATTCGCACTCGCTCCGCCTAACAATACAATAAAAAACAAATGCAAATCAACATCTTCAGTGGTGCAATCAGTAGAGTAAGACTAAAGGAACACTCCACTTTTTTTTGAAAATAGGCTCATTTTCCGTCTCCCCTAGAGTTAAACAGTTGAGTTTTACCGTTTTTGAATTCATTCAGCCGATCTCCTAGCCTGGATGCCAGTCGAACTTAGCCCCGCCCACAACATTTGAGCTCGGGCAGTTCTGTCTGGACTTGAGCCGTAGAGAAGTAATTATGCCCGAACAGAAACTGTTCGGACCAATGAAATTGTCAGGGTGGGCTTTAGACGATGATGGACAGATGATAAACAATAACGTAATCATCCACGTCACCAAAGAGCGCTTGGGTTGAATTTGTTCTAATCCTAAACGGAGAACTTATTCGTATATGCATTCACCTTCACTATTTCTCTCAGAAATGATGATCGTTTTGGTAAGTATTCTGTGTATCCTTAAATTCTTTTTTTACAACACCGGCAAAGATCGTTTACACTCATCTTACTTATTCCAGCGTGCGTGCAGACAGAGTTGCTAAGTTTTTACAACAAAACGCCCAATTGCTACTCAAAACTAGTCAAAAACAAGCTTTCCGGGGGGTTCTCCGGAAAGAAATGGCATTTGGGGGGTAAAATATATGTTATTTTGGCAGGGCGGCCAAATTCGCATTCCTGGGTCTGTATATCACATAATTGGGGTCGCTTCAACCCGCGGACAACACAGTGCAGTTGAGTTCTGTTGACATTTGACAACTAACGTTATGCGTCGCTCCATTGCTCTGATTGGTTGTAGGTCTATCCAATTGAGGTCTTTCCTGGTTCGGTTGAAACACGCCCCATAATCACAGCCCAACGAAGCAGTATCAGACGCATATTCTCATATATGACAACGTCAGGCTACCGATCTCCGGGTCTGGCGGTAGCACTTTTAGCATAGCTTAGCATAGATCATTGAATCTGATTAGACCGTTAGCATCTCGTTCAAAAATGACCAAAGGCTTTAGATTTTTTTCCCTATTTAAAACTTGACTCATCTGTAGTTACATCGTGTACCGACGGAAAATGAAAAGTTGTGATTTTCTAGGCCGATATGGCTAGGAAGTATATTCTCATTCCTGTGTAAGCAGTGGTTAAAGTGGGATTTGGCAGGTGGGGGAACCCTCAAATTGTGTGTAGATGCAACAGAGAAAAATGACTCACCTTGGGACAACATATTGAGTATTGTGGCATAGCAATACTTTTTGGGACACGAGTGTTACTGTGGCACCAAGTATAATGGTTATATTGACGGAAGTTAGCCTATAGATATGTGTGATATCATTGCGCCGCTGCACTCATGGGACGGCTCAAAGCTCTTGATGATTACGCAGGAATGAGAGTATAGTTCCTAGCCATATCGGCCTAGAAAAGCAAAACTTTTCATTTTCCGTCGGTCTTAGTACATGATTTAACTACAGAAGAGTCAAGTTTTAAACAGGAAAAATATTGAACCTCTTTGGTCATTTTTTGAGCAAGATGCTAACGGTCTAATCAGATTCAATGATCTATGACGGAAAATGAGCCTATTTTAAAAAAATGTGGAGTGTTCCTTTAAGGATCTTGATTTTGATGCCATTGACCCGCGGGTTCGAATCCGCCTTTTGCAGAGCTTGCTCTTATCCCTTTTCCCATCACGTCACATCAGAAGGGCATTTACTTGGAATAAAAATTAAGAAAATGTTCTAAAAGTGGAAATAAAGTGTCTAACGAAATGTTTAATAATAATAAAAGTGTTTATTGGGTAGTGTATGTTCGCATCGCATAAGTTTCCAGTCAACTCGCTCCGTGTCCAATAAAAACAATACACATAATCCGTCTTCTTCATGAAAAATCTTCCTTTAATATTGATCCGTTAATAAATGAAGCAAATACAATAATAGAAACAAATATGATCTTAAATCCTAAATATCACGGATGCGGTAAAGAAAACTCCACTCTATTTCCTACAAAGTACGAACATGACAGTCGCAATTCTCAAAGGGCCAGTGTACAATTTTAACATGCAACATATTTCAATGTAAAATTAGAGAATAATTATCTAAATAGTACACACAAATAAATAAAGTTTACAATCTAAACACAAATACTTAAAGACTGAAATGCACCACATAATTTGCAATATTTGTCAGTGGAAATAAGCAAAATAAGGCTCCTACAGGTAGGGTTAGGGTTAGGGGGAGGGCTGCATCCATTTAATAATTTTAATAAATATAATCATTTACACTTATTATTATTGAATCTTGTTAATGTACAACAATTCTGAGGTGCAAATAGTATGTATCTGTCAAAAAGTATAAATTGCATGTTATTACTATTTACACATATTGCAAAGAAGTACTGCTACTTTTATATATAGTGTAAATAGAATCTATTTTCACTTAGTAAAGCTATTTCACTTTGTAAATAGCATCTACAGCTATTTTATTTTGGGATCATGGGGGCCCATCAGGACTGCCAATGCATAGGGCCCGGGATCTTGTGCTACGCCCCTGACTGGAAGGTTTAAACATGAGGACTGAGTGTATACATTTGTTTTATGGTTTGTTGGGTAATTGTGAACATACTGTGACGAAAGAAAAATGTGACTTTGTCTGACAATACAATATTATTGGATCATAAAAAGTGCATTTAATACCCAATTAAAACAACAATGTTGTCAAAAAATCAATGATTAAAATTAAATTTTTTAGTGAAGTGATGTAATTTTGTCATATCATGACACTGTGTAGTGTAGTGTAGTGTAGTGTAGTGTAGTGTAGGTTGGATAAAGCGGGTACATGACATTGCCTTACTGATTATGCATTTTCTAATAACTTGCTTAAACATGGACTCTCAAACAAATCAAAATTAGAGATTTGTCGCTTTTAGTCCAAATCTGTTAGCTCTGAGAGTGTTTATTCCAGCATACATCTAAACTTGTGTAGAATAGTCTGTTCCCAGAAAATGGACCAAAAATATTGATTGCATTTCTGTCAGATGCATACGAGATAGGAAATCTGCTAAAACTCTGGATCCAATTTTGGAGGCGCTGTATCCGGCTCCATATCTTAAAATCCTGTCAAAATGCTTCCACCCAGCTCTTGTTCTTCCTCTGCGCCTGTAATAGAGATTTATAGGCACCTGTGTGTGTGTAATGGGCCTGAAAGAGCAGTGGAATGTATCCATAAACAGGTTACTGTCTTTGCAAAGATACTTGAGGGAGGAGGTGATAATGAGCCGTGTTATTTGGGTTTAAGGAGGAGATAGAGACAACCTGAGAGTGTGTTAATGGAGATTTCTATTATAGTAGTAGTGTCACATGATTTAAGCCACCCACTCCTGCTCTTTCTGCCTCAAGCATTTAAATCAGCTCATTCATTATAATAATCTCTGAATTAGCAAGGTTATTAAGATAATAGCCATTCCTTAATTGGTTGTAAAATTAAGATGAAGATCATATGTTAATACCTGATAAAGGTATGAAATCTATGTACATATATATGGCTGTTAAACGTGAAATCTTACAGTGTTATTAGAATTGGCTATAATACCACCACGGTGAAAAGGGTCTTATATAGTATATACACAGATTTCTTAATATTTTCTATGTATGTATGTAAACTTGTTCTTTTTTTAGTGTTCTATTCTCTGACATTAACAGGAGATGAGATTCAGCACTTGCGCACAGACGTGTTAAAATATGCACCCCTGCTAATTCGGAGGACAGCGTTCACCGCTGGGGACTGGATTAATAAGTCTTTTGTTTCATAAGCCTCTTGGCCTGCAGACATGCTGCCTGAAGATAATTGAAAGCTCCTCCGTTCTCAAAGGTGACATTACCTCTGTGGTGTCACAGAGGAGCCTTGCCTTTTTTATTAACAGTTTCAAACTTTGCATTTGAAGAAAACCAAGTGAAACAAGGCTAAAAGTATCTTCATTATTCCTTACTACATTTGGTGCAGGTAGTGTGGTGAAATGTCTTTGCTGTGAATGCGTGCTGAGGTAGACAATGTCGTCTTGTCATGAGTATTTCAAGAAGCCTAAGAGAACTATAGCTGTGCTGCCCAACCAAAACGCTGTGCTGTACTGTGGATTAAAAATGAACACGCTTGCATTTTAATTTAACATGGTAAAATAAAGAGCATTTTGTTATTTTATTCTATTCTATGCTATTGTTTTATTTTATTCTATTCTATTTTATTTTCTATATTGTTATTCTATTTGATTTATTTATTTGTTATTTTTAAATGTATTTATTTAATATTTATTTATTTGTATTTATTGTTGTTTATTTTACTTTTTATATATATTTTTTTTTTTTTAGAAATTAAAAATACTCACATTTTTAATTTCATTCAAAAATGTGAGTATTTCCAGGCAGTTTGACAATGATTTTATTCAGAAAGACTGCTCATACATTATTAGTCTACCTATATATTTTGTCGGACGTGTACCCAAATTCGTGGCATTTAAAATAAGTATCTGAGCTGAACAAAGGAGACAAATCTTCAGTGGTTGTTTTATCAGTGACCTTTCTAGCTTCCTGTGAGCCAGAGAGAGAGAGAGGGAGAGGGAAATCTTCACAGGGCCGTGATGAAGCTGTTTTTAAGGCAGAGCATGCAGACGTCTGGCCTGTGTCTGACTGTGAGCTGGACTGATAACACTTCACAGCTGAGATGCTCAGCGGGTTTCGGCACACGGCCAATCTCAGCGTTCCCACATCAGCTAAAAAGAGATATTTTAAGACAGAACTCAGAATAAAACAGATCTCTGGCTGCAATCTCTGAATAATTTTGTGCGTTTTGAGGGATTATGTGGAGATAAGCAGACAATCCTTTTTTAGAGATGCATTTGCTGTTCTCATCTTAAACTTTTTTTGTTATTTCCACTCAGATTCAATGTTAATGTGCCCTTAAATCTGTTCAGTCAATAAGAATAAGCTCTCCAGTCTTTAATGTTTCTAAAAATTGTATGCATTTCCAAAAAACAAGTAGATTAGGACTGGCCACTTAGTCACAGAGTCTACCCCGATTAATTCTAATGCAATGTTTCCACCCCATGAACCCCTAACACAATTACAGGGGAATATCCTGTCTGTACTGCTCTCTAACAGACTGCAGATGTTAGACTCGGGTAAATCACGCAAATGATGTTTGCTTGTTTACAGGCGTTTACTGTCAAGTCACATTCTTGGTGTATGGAATAACTCTGCTCTGTCAGTTTGAAGACATAAAGCAGATCTTCCCATCTGATATCTTGAGAATAATGGTTGGGAGGATGAGAACAAAGTTTAGACTGAAATAGTTGTGCACTTTTGAGGCTTATTATTTTAAGGGTTCCTGTGATGCAGTTTGAAAGATTTAGGTCAAACTGGGTGATCATGAAAACCTTCATAAATGTAACTTTTCTCTTTGAGTATCTCATTATGCTATAAAAGTTTATTGTTCTAAATAAACAATACTCAGAGTTTTTGAGAGTGTTCTGGAATTGGAACACAATTTCAGAACCATGGACAGCTCGCATACTTTAGAGGAGCTGCTTTCAAATGAGGCCAGGAATATACGATTATTAGACGTTCCCAAACTCTGAAATATAGAATTAATAAATTGATTTATCCAAGGTATAAAACGAACACTCACCAAGAGCAAAGTCAACCACCTTTGCCCGTGGAACCCACTTTTTGTAGTCATGTTCTGCTTTTTGTTAGGATATCTATTGTCTTTTTGTCTATTGTTATTGTTTTGTTTTTTTCCTGATTGTATTTCAGAGACTATGAAAATATGTACTACTATTATAAAAGCATAATAGTTTTACAGACGAAGTCCCTTTGTTTTACAGGCAAAATATTTCATGTTCTACATGTATTATTCCAGCATTTATTTATGTATTTATAACTGTGTAATATTTGAAACGTATAAATGTTGTAATATTCATTTTAATATATTTTAAAAAACGTATATTGATTACATATAAACATAGATTAATTTCACATTTTGACCAAATAAATGTTGATTATAATGCAGTTTTAGTATTTTAATTAAAAAGTATCTTTATTTTAATAGTGTTTTTACTGTGCCTTATGGTTGGCCTATATATTTAGTGAAGTACCACCTAAATCTCGTACTTTGGCTACATCCAGAAGTGAACAGGAACTGGCAGACACCTGCTAAAAGTGTCTTGTGATGACATGTACAGCTGAATATTTCAGTGTCATTTTTGTGAACCAAATTCCGTGGCAGCGTCATGTCTCTGACCGGCTCAGATTTCATACCCCACCATCCATTTCACATCCCATCTGTGTCATCCACCCCGCTTCCTAATGCATTCATCCGGTCTGGATGCTGCCGGGAATCCCGCCCCTCCACCCCCAACCCTACAGAAACCGAGATTTACACTCTCAATGTGCTGAGCGTCTCTCTGATGAATGAGTCTAGACTGAGACCTCAAAAGAGCTTCTCCCTCGTGCTTACTTTGCTTTTATACATGTTATTTACACTGAGGATGCTCTGGGTGTGCCAGACTCGTTCATGTGCATTGCTAATCATCTCACAACCCTAGAAGCTTCCTGATTGGCTGGGCTAATTGTGGCTTGAGGGACGAGAGAGCTGGTGGAGACACTGGGGCTGCTATGAGGGTTCTCCTTCATCTCTGAGGGTCTGGTCGAACTTAGCAAGGGGGCAGGGGGGCGAACGGATGGTTGTGAAAGGCTTTTATGTGCTGCGTTTCATGTTTTCACTTTGTGTCTCTTTCCCAGCATGCATCGTTCCTGCTTAACAGGTTCCGCCGCTTGGCTGTCCTGCTGCAATCCCTCCCACACACTTCAGCCTTTTAATAGAGCATGCCAGCGAGAGCGAATAATCACCCCCTCTAATTTACTCAGGATGATGGGCCCTCGTAAAAACCTCCAACAACTGAGCGTTTGCTGTGCCTCTTTATTGCCGCCAGACGTACAGTTTAATTCAACTGCGATGATTGAGATCTCCGTGTAGAGGGGAGATAAGGGACTCGCACCCATGTTTGGCAGCCCTGCGACAATGCAAACAGCAAGACGTGGGCGATAAACAGCATTGAGGCGGTTAAATGGATTGTAAAATGAGGAGAGGTCATACAGCTGTCGGTCGAGGAATCGCTGTGTTCACACTCTCGCCACCAGTAGCCCTCTAATGAGAGATGATATCGCTCACCCTGGACAATACATGCATTGCTCGCTCGTTCTCTGCGGCGTAAAATCGTGTACATACTCAATTGAA
The DNA here is from genome assembly GCA_023566225.1 of Romanogobio albipinnatus. Classification (NCBI taxonomy): domain Eukaryota; kingdom Metazoa; phylum Chordata; class Actinopteri; order Cypriniformes; family Gobionidae; genus Romanogobio; species Romanogobio albipinnatus. The sequence continues at coordinate 44,908,908 of CM042253.1, forward strand.
CTTGCCGGTTTTGCAATGTAATCCTAATGGAAAAGAATTGGGGGAAAAAATTTGTTTTATTCCGAAAGGCTAGACAGATGAATCCTCTTCCTGCAGGGCTTTTTGAGTAAAACAATACACAGTCTGATCCCTTGATCCATGGGTACAGTTAGTTCTAGTAAATCTAGGCACCCAGAGGGAAAATTTTATATTCATGTGAGCCTGTCAAGGGAGTATGATAGAGACAGAGAGAGAGAGACGGATAGAGATGGAGAGAGAGAGAGAGAGAGAGAGAGAGAGAGAGAGAGAGAGAGAGAGAGAGAGAGAGAGAGAGAGAGAGAGAGAGAGATAAACCCAGATGAAAAAAAAAAAGTGTTAGCTGCAGCTTTATAGGACAGGTGTGCAGGATGTATGTGTAGGATTTAAGACACAAGAAGTTCCTTAGTCAGGAAAAGTGTGCTGATGTCAGGGTTCTGTACTTCACTCTTTAAATTAAAGCACTGATGGCCCATGTGTTTTATGGATGAAACCAAACAGATTGAAAAGACAACCATTTAAAATGTACAAATATGAAATAGCCTAGTGTTTTTCTGGATATCAGTTTGATATTTAACCCAAGCCTGACATGAAATAATAGTCTGAACATTTTTATTGAAGTGGAACAGTTTATTGAACCTTAAAAAAAACAGTTTGCGTACGTATGATACATATAGCCCATATAGTAAGATTTAGGAAAATATGAAACTCGCAATCAAGGAGGAAAAAATGCCTCAATTTTATTTAGAGAACCAAACTAAGCACAAATATGCCATTTGGTGCAATTGCTGATATTATGTATATAGGCAAAAAGTAAGATGATATATTGACAATGAGATCTTAACATTATCAGACTACTTACATCAATATATCTCCCAATAATATGCATTAGATGATATTGAAATGCTTTGTTTTATGATCAAATATCAGTAGTTTTTATTGTGTGGGGCAAAACATACAATGCAATGCAAAACAATAAAGATTACAATATGCAATACAATAAAGAGACGTATCATCAAAAGCCTGTATCCTTATTTTGATACTCAAATTCCTTCTAAAATAGTGTATGGATAATCAAGTAAACCTATTGCTTCAGTCCATTAGGTGTTCATCTTGAAATATTACTAACAATATAAAAAATATTCTTACGTTTACTTTATAAAATCCAGAAAAGATTCCACAGCAAAGAGACACATGTACCACGACCTGAAGGCAGACAGTTTTAGAAATAAACTAAAAGGCCTTTTACTTACTTGCTATAAACTATAAATCAGATGACAAAAAGCATGGTGTAGCAAAGTTTTGATCATGTTGATCATTTAGAGACCTTAGAAATGTACGCATCAACTATAATACAGTAGGCTTTTTACACTCTCAGAAAAAAAGGTACAGTGGAGGTACAATTTTGTTCCTTGAGAAACAAAACCTATTAAAGGTACACAATTGTTCCTTGACAAATTTACCAATTTGTTGTAAATTTGGGTACAATTTAACATTTGTTTTCCTCTACTTAGAGGTACAAAAATTTACCCTTAAGGGTACCACCCCAGCGACGGCCACTTGTACCTTAAAAGGTACAATTTTGTACTTTTTTTTTTTTTTTTAGAGTGTAGGGTTAACTTCCATCAACAAAACTGAATGATAGTAAAGACAACATTAAAGGCTTTCTCTTTCTTTGCATTTTGTGTTCTTAACGCCAATGTGGTGGGTTTGATTTTCATACCGATACACACACTTGCACCTTTATTTGCATACGTACAAAATGGCAAGAATTGAAATAGACATGACCTAGCACGTGCCACTGTTTTCCGGTTTGATCTTTTCCTCCTCTCTGAAGTCAGTCTCTTGCTGAAGTCATGTTCGTTTGTGTCTGGGTCATGACAGAGGCTAACGAGGGCTCTCGTGGTGAAGAGCAGGAAGACACCACTAAAGACATTACACAGGGCTTCCTCTATTACTGTGACAACAGAGACATAATGAGTATACATGATTTTCTTGTAACAAGCTGCACTGTTTGCTTACATTTTCTTGCCATATTGATAAAAGTGACATTAAACCGTATTTATGGCAATGTAACATTTGTGGCACAGAATATTCAGTGGGGAAATGGATTTTATTCATAGAGATTTGATTGTGGATGTTATATGAAATTGGTTAATATTATTTATTCCTTCCCCACATCAGCAGAAAAGACGAGGCGTTTCAGACGTTACATGTTTGTAGACTTTTACATTTTGATGAAAGACTTTAAAAACAAACTCTTTTATTCTTTAGAATAACATGCACGGATGAATTGTGCAGCACCAGGAATGTGCATTAAGATGTTACGCATTTTGATTTACTGTTGTTTTTAAGGCTAAACAATAATTCAGACTGGTTCATGATGAACACTGGAAATGTGGCGAACTTGAATGCTGCATTGTGGGCTGAATGTGTCATAGTGGAACAGCACAGGTGTCTATATTATAGAGAATTACTCTTTCTGTCTTTGCTATACATCACACAGAGAGACGCAAGGGGTCAGAGTTCATCCTGGGTCATTTCTCTGTCTCTCTCTCTCCCTTTGTTGTCAATCTTCAAAAGCACATTGAAAAATAAAATTGATGTGGAAAGAATTTTAGCTAGTAATTTTCACAAATACAAAGAATCTGAAAGTAACTCATTTATTATACATGGCATTTTGAAGTAGACAGACTAAAAAAAGTACTCTAACACTAGTCAGCCAAAATGCTTCTGAAATAAATGTAGCCAAACTTTACGAATTCTGGGTCAATGATTCTTAAAATTGTTGATTGACTCTAGTTTATGACTGGGTTTGCTTTTTAGGCAAAACGATGATGCAATCTGGGTCCGGTTGCATAAACCACCAAGACTAGTCTTTCAAGTTAGCCATAACATTGTTTTGTTTAAGGTTGTTCATGACTTTTTTGAGTTGTTGCATAAAAACGTAGATTGGTCTAATTTGATACCAAAAAGACAGACTGCCCGTTGACTGACTGCTTGTGGGTCATACTAGATCTTAACATAATGGCTATGTTTATGCAATTGGCTTTATGCACAGCTGCACTACTTCCTGAACTTCAGTCAGCTCCTTTGTTTCCTGTCTGCCATTATTGGACAAACTGATTAATCCAGGTGTGCCTGACCTCTGTAGTCACAACAACAAGAATCAGACACACCTGGATTAATCAGTTTGTCCAATAATGGCAGACAGGAAACTGGCTGGCTGTTCAGGAAGTAGTGCAGCTGTGCATAAAGCCAATTGGCCCCTGAAATTGGTATTGCATCATACATGATATGAATTGCATCATGTTATTTCTAGAAGTCATGGATGATGCAATGATAACAAAGCTTACATCACTCTGTTGAACAAATTGCCATATATCAGCTCTAAAAATCGTGCAAGGGGTGCATTCCTGACCACAGTCCTGCAGAGTTTAGTTCCAGCCCTGCTCCAACTCACTTACTTGTAGTTTTCAAATGAGCCTGAAGGACTTGATGAGCTGGATCAGGTGTGTTTAATTAGGGTTAAAGCTAAACTCTGCAGGGCTGTGGCCCTCCAGGAACTGAGTTTTGCACCCCTGTCATACAGTGTCGTGCTCTCTTAAGGTAGGGACACACCAAACCGATGCCAAAAAACTAGCGCTGAAAGCCGACTGTCGCCTGCGCCGTGTAAAAAAACAGCACCTGAACACACCAAAAGGTCTACAGGCGATTGTGAACTAGCATGCGCATTAGGGCTGTGGGATATTGAAGAAAAATGCGATATGCGATGTCCTTGTTAAATAATGAGATATGCGATACAATATTGCTTTAAGTGTGTAAAATCTATTTCTTTCCCCAACTGATATCTTTCACTTAAAGCATAACCGACTGTGTTTACATGAGTACTCATCAAGACACCCATTTTGACATAACTGTGTGTGTATTTGAGAGTTCGAGTGTATAATAAGACACGAAAAAAAGAACGGCGCACGTTTCGGTGTGTGTCAGACAGCAGACAGCACGAGACTGCAAGGAGTTGTTTTTCGCAAGTTATTGCATTTAATAACTAATTTTAACAAGCAAGTCACATAAGTAACAGTCGTGTGCCCAGTCTATTCTCTGCTATATGCATCAACCTAAAATGTACACTTTTCACAATGTTGAAGTAGCCTATTTAAATTCATTCATATGTACATTTGCGATATTTCGATCATTTCAATATATTGCGCAGCCCTAATGCACATTCTGCGCCTGCGTGTAAAGGAGATAACTGTCTATTTAAGCAGATATATTTGTCTATATTCATCATTCAAAAAGGGAAAGCGAAACTAAGACTGCAGGTATACAAACCACAAATCACTTCATCACTTTTGGTCTTATTCTCATGCACTGACTCATTCGCTTAGCTGAACAGCCGGAGTCGGACAATGATGGAGAGGCTCACTAAGAAGTGACAACATGTAGAATGGAACAGGACGTTTCTGAATGGTTAGTTGATAAATTTATGTAGCTGATGTAGAGTTAACTATCTTCAAGTCATCGATTACTCATGATAATCTATAAATCGCTCATGTGGGAACTGTTGTAAAATACCTTCAAAGCCAGAGAATATATGCTGCATGGAGATAGAACAGGTATCATTTAGTTTCATTACGGTTATAACTTATGTTGTCATCTTGCTTTTATGACATGCTATTGCATTTGTTACATACTTAATTGCAATAAAGGTGAAAAGATGCAACAGCTTGAGCAGACTCCTAAATGTGCTTTTCTAAAACAACTCTTCTTTTGTTGCATGTTCCCGGGGGGCAGGGTTTATGTTAAATTTAGGGTTTGTGATGTCACCAACCCAGGAAGAAGCTTGTTGTAGTCCCTACCAGCCGTTTGTTGTAGTTCTTTAAAAAGCAATTTCTTTAAAAGGAAATATCTCCCTTTGCATTGAACTTTGAGGGTTGTACATTTCACTAAAGTCAAAAAAGTGAAATCATAATCAAGGACCCCTTTAAGATATGTCAGTGCAAGTTGCTTTCAGTTAAAACAGCTCAAACATGCATTTTAGCCTGGGACTAGCTTAAGCCTTGTCTGTGAAACCGGGGGAATACATTTTATTTATATAACCCTTTTGCTGATTTTTAAAGATCTACAGAATATACATAGATGTAAAATATGAAAACTTAAATATATTGGAAACAGTAGCCAATCAGTTTAATTGACATATTTGAATTCATCAAAATACATAATAAATAGCACATTTTATCTCTGAAGCAGATAACTATTAAAAATTGTAGACCAGTGTAGTCTTTGTTTCATTTACAACTTTTTTTAAATAATTTCTTTAACATGCAATCTCGTATGCTCATAAAAGAACATTTGAACAAGTATGGCCACATTATATGCAAATAATAATATGCACATACTAATTTCTTCTGCCTCCATTTGTTAATGCACAATATTAAGTTGCAAAAGTTCTCGTTTACAAAATGTAAATTGTAAACCTTTTATATAACCTGTTTTATGTTATATATTTTCCAATTTTTATATATTCAATCCTCTACATTATTGTGCCTGAAGAGTAGTGACAGTTAAGGCCTTTTTTCCACAAACCATATCGATGTCCTATCAGAGATGATGATTAAATCCACTGAACTGATGTGTAACCGTATATAGAACCCACAGACATGTTTAGTAATGAACCTGACTTTTCTAGTTTATATGCAAAGGCAATATTTGATGCACACACAGTGTTTGATGCAATATTTGATGCACACACTGTATAACCTTAAGTGGATGTGATCAGCTGTATCTGATTAACATCTTCTTGTAAAAGATGCTAAAAGCTTTTACCTGACTGATTTATAGAGCGAGAGAACTTTGGCAGCCAGATTCCTCAGGCGTTCCTCCTTTAATAAAGACAGCAGACCGAAAGAGACCGACAATGTTTAAACAATGAACATTTATCAACTTTTAATGTGTACATTTGAACATAAATACATATATTACATTTGAAATCTGGAATTTAGACTAAGATTTGTTGTTTAAAGCTTAAAGCACTGGTTTTATAACTCCTTCTGGCCTTGAAGAGTCTGTATAAAAAATGGATGCTGTAAATGCTAATGTGGATATATCAATCTCTAGTGTGAGTGTGTTAGTGCCCACTGCTGAGTATGACAATGAACACAGATTTATGTCTTTGTATTTTGTCTCTTTCAGTCACAGATGAAGACACCGTCAAAAGGTACTATGCCAAGTTTGAGGAGAAGTTCTTTCAGACATGCGAAAAGGAGCTGTCCAAGATCAACACATTCTATTCAGGTATTGTTCTCTATGCATTTTGTATATTAAAGGTGCCCTAGAATGAGTTGAAACAATATTTTAAATTGTTCTCAGATATCTACATAGAGGGTATGTGGCTTATTTAAGGGCAAAAATTGTCCAGATACGGTTTTACAGGTCCATTTACAACCCTAGAAATTGTCCCTAGAATGAAATGGTCTGTTTTTGCCTTATTTGGAAGGGTCATGAATAGTAATGTGGAGTTCTGCTCTGATTGGCTGTTTCACTGCACGGCTCATTTCAGTAGCAGCAAACACATCTCTACTGCCCGGCATGACAATGGAGAGATTAGGCATCCAACCTTATATGTTTGAACCTGTTTCTGACGAAGATGCAGATTCTGAGGAACAACCAATTGTTTTGAGATTGGAAATGGACACTTCTGAGTGGTAGTCATTATTTTCAGTAAGAACCTGCAAAACACAACTGATATGTCAATACTAGAATTTCAGCCTAAACGTTAACTAGCATATAGCATTAACTTTACACGTTAACTCATAACGTCAGCAGTCACTTTTGTAAAAATATTTAAATTATTGTAATGTGTCAACGTATGATTTTACTATGATAGCTGCTTCACTTTGAATCACAAACTCTAAACATCGAACTGGGTAGCGCGTAAATATGTTGTTTGTACAGTACAGTTTGACAGTAGAGTAGGCCTACTGAAGTGGATAATATCACACTGCTTGCGGGAATATAGTTGGAATTGCCTCCTCCTTCAGTATCAGACGCTGAGCGAATCCTGATTGATATTGTCCCAGGTTAGAAAAACTGTCCGTGGTGAAACGGGCCGAGCAAACGAACATCTTTGAATTAAATTGGTGCGGTATCCTGTTAGATAAACATCAACCATGCCTGTTGACAGTTTTGTTCTGTAGGAAGTGTATGAAAAGTCCTCATATCCCCTGCACGGATCTGCCATTTTCGCTATCCTCGCTTGACGCTTGTTTCTTCACAATACCTGCAGAACTTCCGATGATTCGACTGTGCAGTTCCGCCTGGTCTTGAACATGGGCTGGCATATGCAAATGTTGGGGGCGTACATATTAATGATCCCGACTGTTGTGTCACAGTCGGTGTTATGTTGAAATTCACCTTTTTTTCCGTAAATCCACAAGATTTACATATGAAGGAGGAAGCAAGGGTGTTTGAGATTCACGGTATGTGATTTCAATGTACTGAACTCTTGTTATTCAACTATGCCAAGGTTAATTCAATCTTTCAATCTAGGGCACCTTTAAAATTTAAAATAACTGTTGTCTATTTGAATATGTTTCAAAATGTCATTTATTCCTGTGATGGCAAAGCTGAATTTTCAGCATCATTACTCCTGTCTTCAGTGTCAGATGATACTTCAGAAATCATTCTAATATGCTGGTAATCTAATTTGGTGCTGAAGAGGTATTTTTTATTAAAATTATCCATTTTAAAAGCAGTTTTGCTTAATATTTTTGTGGAAACCCTGATGCATTTTTTTGTAACGATGTAAAAGTCTTTCAATTGAATGCATCCTTGCTGAATAAAAGTATCAGTTTACTTTAAATGATTATATTCTCTAAATGGTAGTGCAAATATTAATTAACAATCTCTCAACAGAAATAAAAGCACATGTATCCATCAATCAGTCGTACAACTTTTTTGAGGATTAAAGAGAGCTTTATTCAGCATTAGCCATCGTTAATTATTATCTTTTAATAATACTAACTGTTTGGCTACTATAATTTGCATTCCTTCTGTAACTCATAAATGGCTCAAGTGGAACCAAACTTTACTGTGTGTGTGGTTGAACTGCAGGGTCCTGTTAAATGCTGTCAAGGGATTCCCTGTGCATGAGGTCAGGGTGTGCAGCACTATTTGGGAACATGATGTAATATGTAATGCCTGCAGTAGACGTTTTAAAATGCGTCAAGGGGAATAGACTATGTTTGGACTGATAATAAATGCACACTGCAACATAAGCTGTGTTGTTGCATTGACTTCAGGGTAACAGGAATGTCTGATCTCTACTGCCTCTAGTGGCTGGTTAGTGGATAGAACAACAGACATATATTGAAAGCAGGAGATTGTTTGCATGTTGATACATTGTTAGCTTGCATCATAAATGAGAATATAACAATAGCTCATTCTGCTTGAAATTAAAATCTCAAAATGAGATGCGACTGAGGAATCTGCATTTATTCTGAAACAAAGAAGCAGATGTACATTAATAATTTAATATGAAAGGAAAGCATTCATTCTTCTTATAATCTTGGTTTAGTCTTTTAATCCACTAGTTGCTACCTTAAATCATTCACTCCCTCTGTGCGGCAGGTTTGACGGTTGGACCAAAATAAACTTTAATCGAGTTGCCCAGCCAAAGAAAGCTGGCAAATCCATTAAGCTGGAAAAATCTTTGACCCCATACTTTATATTATTTTGTCCTTTTGGGAAAACGCACAGAGGTTTTTTCACAAGGGCAAAATTAGATAAAGTTTCCTTCACTTGAAAGTAAACAGGAAATATGTCAAAAAACATAAATGCTAATTTAGCCAATGAACAATGTCATTCTGCAGATAATGTTGTCAATGCATACATAGGCCTGTGTTCGAGGTTTATTTAGTGATATGCAAGGCTTTAGCATATTCAATGCATTAGAAACTGAAATCCATATTAGGATGGCTGCCGCTGTTACTGCACTATAACTAATTCTGTCCAGTTGACCCAGACTGTGTTGGCCGAGACCCCTGTCCCCTGCCTCCCCGCTGAGTGGTCCTGAATTAACAACATAGTTTCTAAACCTTCAGTACATGCAGTCTTTGTCCCAGTGGACGAGATCTGCTAAGCACATAAATTCTTAGCACCATCTTAGCCATGATCAGCCTGCAGCGGCACAGACCTTAGTCAGACTATAATAGACTACTATTTAAACTGGCATGAAAGAAAACAAGGTTGTACCGTTTATTTGATATGTTATACTATCCTAAGGTCACATCTTTTATTCACAGCCAATGTTTTTTCTGGACATTTCCTATATCAGCCAGTGCTACATTATATTGCCAAAAGTATTGAGACACCCCTCTAAATCATTGAATTCAGGTGTTCCAATCACTTCCATGGCCACAGGTGTGTAAAATCAAGCACCTAGGCATGCAGACGCTTTTACAAACATTTGTGAAAGAATGCTCTCAGGAGCTCAGTGAATTCAAGTGTGGTACTGTGATAGGTTGCCATCTGTGCAATAAGTCCATTCGTGAAATTTCCTCACTACTAAATATTCCACGGTCAACTGTTAGTGGTATTATAACAAAGTGGAAGCAATTGAGAACAACAGCAACTCAGCCATGAAGTGGTAGGCCACGTAAAATCACAGAGCAGGGTCAGCACATGCTAAGGCGCACAGTGCGCAGAAGTCACAACAATTGCTACAGACCTCCAAACTTTGTGTGGCCTTCAGATTAGCTCAAAAACAGTGCGTAGAGAGCTTCATGGAATGGGTTTCCATGGCCGAGCAGCTGCATCCAATCCTTACATCACCAAGTGCAATGCAAAGCATTGGATGCGGTGGTGTAAAGCACGCCGCCACTGGACTCTAGAGCAGTGGAGACGTGTTCTCTGGAGTGACGAATCACGCTTCTCTGTATGGCAATCTGATGGATGAGTCTGGGTTTGGCGGTTGCCAGGAAAACGGTACTTGCTTGACTGCATTGTGCCAAGTGCCAAGTTTGGTGGAGTGGGGACTATGGTGTGGGGTTGTTTTTCAAGGGTTGGGCTTTGCCTCTTAGTTCCAGTGAAAGGAACTCTTAATGCTGCAGCATACCATGACATTTTGGACAATTTCATGCACCCAACTTTGTTGGAACAGTTTGGGGATGGCCCCTTCCTGTTCCTGTTACAACATGACTGCGCACCAGTGTACAAAGCAAGGTCTATGAAGACATGGATGAGCGAGTTTGCTGTGGAGGAGTGCAGGCTTGACTGGCCTGCACAGAGTCCTGACCTCAACCCAATAGAACACCTTTGGGATGAATTAGAGCGGCGACAGCTGTGGCAGCTGTCCTCCTCATTCTCTTTTTCAGCCTGGACTCTGCCATCTCTCACTGAGGGTTATAACCCCGCCAACAGGGCTCCCAGTATTTACTTGTTGAACCTAATACCCATTTCCTTCCTCTGAAAGTGAGATGGGCGAGCAGGCTCCTGTTCACCAAACTGTGCTGGGACGCAGGCCAGCACGGATAATGCTGTCTGAGATATCGCCCTTACAGGAAGAGGCTCATCTCTGACAGGAAATCTGCCTGCTTTACTTTCCAATTTATGGATAGAATGAGGGATTTATTTGTCATGCAAAATGGATTCTGGTGCATCTCATTGCAGCCAAGCAGGCTTAATGTCTCTCAATATACATAGTCGAATAGTTCTTAAAGCAGCACTAGGTAACTTTTCAACCTTCATAATATATTTTCAAGACTCTTGTGATGATACATCGACTTACAATAGGTTGAATGACACGTCTGCCATAGCCTGACGGGGTCTGTATCGTTTTTAATCGTACTTTTAAACTTCGGGTTTCGGGTAGTAACCCGAGAAAAAAAAGAACTACAAAATTCGACTGCTTTACGGCATATACGTCACTTCCTTAAATTCGGACGTGCGAGGGTTTGGGTTAGCCCATGTAAGCCTATGTCTAAACTGCGTGTACAAGTTTGGTAGGGGCTACATTCTCGCAAGTAAATACATAAGACGTACAAAATCATATTTTAGGATACTGTAACGCGTGTGTCCGGGTGAAAAATACGGATAGCTCACTCAACGCAACTGGAGTTGATGCAAACACGGAGGCGATTGACATCAAACAGCCCGCAATTTATTCCCCGCGGAACTCCCCACAAGAGTCCGGCACAAACTCCACTTCCGTCCACAGCATTACCCAACAAAACAAAAATAAATGAATGTTTGCAACAGAAGACAGAAAATAATCTGCACACATGGGAGCTCGAGGCGCAGTGTTCACACACACACACACACACACACACACACACACAGAACGCAGGCGCTCCAACCGGGGCGAACGCTCTTAAAGGGGCCACACTATTTTCTTACTCGTTACAATACCTAACATGTCTGTCTGTGATATTTGTTTATTTGTCTTGCCTCAAGCTATAATGCAAATCGACTTTTCAAATTTGAAGATTCATCTATGGTAGCTTGATATTATATTGACGATATATGGTTATTACCTAGCACTCAAACATTGAATTGAAGTATCATATAGATTCTGTAAAACGGTAACCAATAGACTAGACTACTATAATGACGCTGGCTTGTAAACGTGAGCATCACGATCATTTGGCGTTTGAAAAAAAAAATTAAACCCATGAAATTATATTCATATGACATGCTGAAACATACGCCACTGTACTTGGGATGAAGACATTTCACACGCGACGCAAGCAGAACACCTGCATGTGAACAACTTCAGTGTTCAGGGCTATCATAGTTGTCATGTCAACAAATGCATGTGCGATGCATCCCCTGATGTAGGATGAGAGTTTACGACAGTAGTAGAGGACAATACTGTTTCCCAACTGTAGGGGGACCCCGAGAGCAAAACCTACCTAGTGCTGCTTTAATACATTTTAAGATTGTCTTTTTTTTTTTTTTTGTCCTGGCATACACCCAGGTTTTTTTGTTTGCCATGTTCTCTCAACGACCATAAATCGGATAAAATAATAGTCAATAAGATGTAATTATTAATATTTCCTTCTCTTTTTGGATCTTCACAGAGAAACTGGCTGAGGCACAGCGGCGATTCGCAACTTTGCAGAATGAGCTGCAGACGTCTCTGGATGCCCAGCGGGAGAGCAACGCTCCAGGGTTGCGCAGTCGCCGCAAAACGGTGTTACCTTTGTCCAACAAGGAGCGCAACAAACATCGCAACATAAAAGACCTGCAGCTGGCCTTCAGCGAGTTCTACCTCAGCCTCATTCTCCTGCAGAACTACCAGGTCTGATAATTGTCATGTTTTTGTTGTTGTTCGTCTCCTCTTCTGAACGTTGACCTTTTCCTGACTGCCTCTTGGGTTTTTTTGGTTCTGTTGACACTTTTCAGATGGGTATTCATTCATTTTATCTTCATTCCTGTGCACTTTACAAATGTTATACGTATTTCCATATTCTTTCCCCCCACATTTCTTAATCCTTCCATCAGTTTGAAAACAGTTGATTTGTTTGTCATGATTTCAAAACCTTTTTCAAACTTTTTTGTCACCAAAATTTTGTCATTTTAATAATTTAATAACACATTCACATGTTCATGGTTGATGTCTGATGTCAGTTAATCATCATGGCATGCAGGTAAACAAATAAAATATTCCATCTTTTTTCAGTATCTTATTTTGATTAGTTTATATTTTAAAATTATTTAAAATTATACATTTTAACAATTTAAGTAATTCTTTTCATCAACTCATGAACCAGTTCCCAGGGTTGAGAAACCCTGATCTAAAAGGTTTATGGTTGAATTCTTGAAATAACACATTTCATACACAAATATTGGTAGTGCTTGTATATGAATTTCTTTATAAAAGTGAAATTGAAATGGATAGTGGATAGTGAAGGAAAAGCAGTCAACAGGTAACCAATTTTCTGTGTTTCCACTGTTAAACGCTAAGGGGCGCTATTACGCATCTTCTGAATGAGTACAGAATCTCCTGATCAAAACACAGGCGAAGAAGACACACACAAAAACAAGCGATCGTATGTAAGCAGATGCATATGTAAAATAACGTGATCATCAACATTAAACATCATATAAAACTGCCTAATGTTACTAAATTAAATGTCACCCACTATAGGACTGTGCAAGCATTAGGGGTGTTGATGGGCTCAATCTACTCCATCTGTGTTTGATCATCGTTCTGAATCTGATCTGGATGTAGTCTTTGACAAAAACTTGATTTTCTCAGCTTTTTGTTCAAAATGTTGCTTTTTTATGAAACTTACCCATATATAAGTGTTGATAAAAAAGAATGCATGAAGCTAGAATAAAAATTTTTTTGGTTGATTAAGCAGATGGTCTGCTCTTTCTTTTGATATATGGCATGCTCAGATATTCATACAACAAAAAATTCTATGGTCAAAAACCCTGGCGGACGAAGGCCACTTTTTTTTAAAACGCTGATGGGGAAAGACTTAATACAATTACACAATACAAAATATCCCAGGATGCACCAGATGTCCAGAGCGAAGAGCTTGAATATTCATTTATTTTCATGGCTTTTCTTCTAAAATGTCTAATTATATTATTACATTATCCTAAATTGTGGAAAATGGCAATAATAAGAAATGAGTAGACATGTCTCAACGTATAAAACTAGAGGATTGCTCTTTTCTGTGTGTTGTTAGATGTGTAGCATGCATCTATGCTTAGTTTCATATTCTGATTTACCCAAACATCATACAGAATCTGAACTTCACTGGATTCCGTAAGATTCTGAAGAAACATGATAAGATTCTGGATACACAGCGTGGGGCCGATTGGCGTGTGGCTCACGTGGAGGTGGCTCCATTCTACACCTGTAAGAAGATCACACAGCTCATCTCTGAGACCGAGGTAGACTGCCTGTCTCCAAGTGTAGACTTTTGACTTCCTGCTCGTAAGATAGACAGATTGTGTTAGTGTTACTGTAAACTCCTGTAGCTGCCTAAAGTGATAAATGCTGCTTAAACCCCTAGAGTGAATAAAGCTTTAGACCAGAAATTATCAAACTAAAGTGTGTTGTCTGACCTTTGACCATTGTGTGCCCAGGCTCTGGTGACCACAGAGCTGGAAGGTGGTGACCGTCAGAAGGCCATGAAGAGGCTGAGGGTTCCACCTCTTGGAGCAGCACAGGTAACAAAAGAACATACAGACTTTCGACTGAATGCTGTTTGTTTATCTTCAATGCCTTTACGTGTCTGAAAAAATATAGCATTAGCATTGAAAACTGAAAACAGAACTTGATTCAATTTTCAATTATCCTCCATGAAAATGTAAATTGGGTTCTCGGGACTTCCTAATATAAAACATGACAATTCGGTAACACTTTATTTTAAGATGACATAGTTACTAATTAATTCATGTACTTAGTATAGTAATAACAGTAAATCATGCATAATTACAAGTTACTAACCAAAGACTAACCCTAACCATAACTCTATAGTAAGTACATATAGTTAATTAATATTACTCAGTTCTTATTTGAGTAAGTTCAATGTAATTATGTCAACTTAAAATAAAGTGTAACCTAAAATGTAATACATTTTCACCAGCTAAGATTCTTGGGTTCTACCAGTTGTTTATTTTGATTTCGTTTATTGTAATTTTCTCCCTATAAAATATATAGGTTAATAGAAAATGACAGATAATTAATTATCTGATAATTATTTTTACACATACATTACTAAAATCTCTGGGAGAAAAAAGTCTGTTTCAAAAAAACATGAAGATTAAGTGTTCTGTATTAAATATTTAATTAGCATTTAATTGGTTTTCTTTTTTTTACTTTCAATAACGTCTATGTAGATTATTTTAGTGATGAATACAAAATACTAAAGCAAAACCAGCATGGAAACTACAAACATGCTAGTTGAAAAATTGCATAATAGCCAAGAAAAATATGTGAAATGTATCTACAGTGTCTTTTCATGCAGTACTTTTAGTTGTAGGTCAGTAACAGTTGTGTAAGTCCTCAGGAACTATATAATACAAAAGGCAGCGTGGGTGGAGAGATACACCTTTGCTTGGAACATCATGTACGATACATTGCAGGAATAAAATACTGTGTAAAAAGTGTTAAAAAAAAAAAAGAAAGCATCAAGGTTTTAAGTCAGCTACTTAAAAATGCACTGAACCTGAAATGTGAAGTTGCCATGGCTTAAATATACCATTATTTTAATATTTGCCCATGTGCAATTGCTAATGCAAAGTTGTTTTTAGGTGTATGTGTAAATCATAATAGAAAAGCTGCACTGGGATGCATTACATGTGTTCCTGGAAGTTATTGCATTGATCAAGTGTGTTTTTTCTCAACCTCAGCCTGCACCTGCCTGGACCACCTTCCGTGTGGGACTGTATTGTGGGGTCTTCATTGTCCTGGCTGTCGCCTTCGTCCTTACAGGTACAGTTTTGAAACTTGTTGCACACTCAGACCAACATACCAACTATACCAGTTGATCTTTATCTTATCAAGTGTATAATATATGACTCATTAATCATAGAACAGTGCAGTAATTGATACATCTGTGTGACTGATCTTTCCCTCTCAGGTGCTTTTTTCATTCGTAATCAGAACATCTGGCCACTGGTGCGCATCTACCGTGGTGGTTTCCTGTTGATTGAGTTCCTCTTCCTCTTGGGGATTAACACTTATGGCTGGAGGCAGGCGGGTGTCAATCATGTGCTAATTTTTGAGCTAAACCCCCGAAACAATCTTTCACATCAACATCTGTTTGAGGTGAGACGCGACATGAAGGAAACTTTACAGAGAGTCTGTATATACACTACCATTTAAAAGTTTGGAGTTGGTCAGATATTTTCAAAATCAAGATCAAAATAGTAGTTTTCTAAAATAAAATACTGTATAATAGTAAACTATAACTTGTATAATACTAGTTGTTTCTAATAGTAAAATAACTGTTTTCTATTTGAATATATTTTAAAATGTAATTTATTCCTGTGATGGCAAAGCTGAATTTTCAACATCATTGATCCTTCAGAAATCATTTTTATATGCTAATCTGCTGGAAATATTTCTTATTATTAACAATGTTGAAAACAGTTATGCTGATTCTTCTTTTTTTCTCTTCCTTTAGATCGCAGGGTTTTTGGGGGTGTTGTGGTGTCTCAGCATCCTTTCCTGTCTGTTTGCGGACTACACTTGGCTCCCTATGCAGACGAACCCCCTCATCCTCTATGGCTTTATGGTGCTCTTCCTCATCAACCCCTTCAAAACCGCCTACTACAAATCCCGTTTCTGGCTCATCAAACTTCTGGTGAGAGACAAAACTTATCAGCAGATGCTGTGAAACCTTTACATAATACAAATCTAGGGCCAGATTTACTAAAAAAGGGCAAATTAGCATGAGGGCGTAATCCCAAAAAAGCGCAGATGGGAGTGTAAAGTTCGCAACGCAATCTACTAAGAGCAGCGCATGGTTTAACACATGCTTTTTTGGGTGGTGGGTAATGGTGCAAATACCAGTAAATTGACTAGCGCAAACCATAGTAAATCACCTTGCGGGATTCTTTTAAATACTCTCCTCCCACAAATTTTGAAAGGGAAACAATTTTTTTCTGCGCTATTATTTTCACAGCATCTTTAGTAAATCCTGACAGTAGTTTTTTAACACCAAAAGATGGTTTGCGCTGGCGCAAGCTGCTAGTAAATCTGGCCCCTAGAAGTCTAATAGCAATTGAACATTTAAGAGCTTTTTCGTTGACATAAATGTGAGCAGGCTCCATTCAGATATGCAATGCCTATTTTTCACGATCCAATCAGTTCCAAATGAATTTTAAAAAGTCCCACCCCAAATATCCTGTTTAACTTAGAAATGTGTCAAATTACAAGTAAAGTGGGTTACAAACCGCATTTAAAATCTTCATATCCTGTGTTGTTTTATAGCAGTAACAATTTTTCCCCTTGCCCTAAGTGATACAGGGGCATTTATTTAAAATAAGTCTCTTATGCTTACCAAGGCAGCATTTATTTGATCAAAAATACAGTGAAAACTGTCAAATTTGTGAATTTAAAATAACTGTTTTCTATTTTTTTATATATTTTATGTATGTAATTTATTCCTGTGATGATAAAGCTGAATTTTCAGCATCATTACTCCAGTCTTCAGTGTCACATGATCCTTCAGAAATTATTGTAATATGCTGATTTGCTTCTCAAGAAAAATGTATTATTATTATTATCATCAGCGTTGAAAACAGTTGTGCTGTTTAATATTTTTGTGTAAAATGTGATATGTTTTTCAGAATGATTTGTTCAAAAGAGCCGCATTTATTTGAAATAGTAATTGTAAATTATTTAAAACATTATAAATGTCTTAAATTAAATTTTTGATCAATTGAATAATTTGTCATGCTGAATGAAAGTATCAATTTCTTTAAAAAAAAAAAACAACTTCCCCCAAACTGTGTGTACGGAGCGTTTCAGTGATGTCTGTGTGTGTACACGAGTGTGATTATGCATGTGTCTGTGTGAGGCACGGGCAGTGAGGTGAGGGAAAATAGATTGCAGCTCTATCTCTGCGGATGTGAAGACTGTGCCTGTGCAATCATTATTGGGATGGAGCCATCAGCGGCCGCCTGCCTCTGTCTCACTGCCCTCCCTACATCTAATTGACCTAGACTGGAGCCTTATTCCTTGGAGCACACGCAGACACACACACACTTCCTGTAGATTAAAACCGACACGTACTGATGGCCAAACAGTGGGTGGCTTTCTTCCCAGAGCTTGAACGCGCTGTCACACTCAAGCTGTGCATTGCACATGCAGCTGTATAACCTTGAAATGTACCTCACATCCAGACCTGTATGCTTAAAAGCATTTTTGTGGACTGCCTTCACCTGTGTCATTCGGTAAAAATAACTGATCAGAGTTTGTGTGGGGAGAAATCGATTTTCACTGGCATTTGAGCCTCTAGAGTATGATGGCATAGATCGGTTTAGTGCAAAAGTGTGTTGCTGGGAAATGTCAGCACTGCCCCGAAGGCTGAGAGAGGTAACATTTCATTCCATAGGTAGTGAGTGTGCCACAGAATAACATTAAAAAAAGCAAAAAGTCACAATGTGACTCAAGGGCAACACTGGACTATATCAAATAAAATAGTGTCTGTCTATCTATCTATCTATCTATCTATCTATCTATCTATCTATCTATCTATCTATCTATCTATCTATCTATCTATCTATCTATCTATCTATCTATCTATCTATCTATCTATCTATCTATCTATCTATCTATCTATCTGTCTGTCTGTCTGTCTGTCTGTCTGTCTATCTATCTATCTATCTGTCTTTCTGTCTGTCTGTCAATCATTCTGTCTATCTGTCTGTCTGTCTGTCTGTCTGTCATTCTATCTGTCTGTCTATCTATCTGTCTGTCTGTCTGTCTGTCATTCTATCTATCTATCTATCTATCTATCTGTCTGTCTGTCTGTCTGTCATTCTGTCTGTCTGTCTGTCTATCTGTCTGTCTGTCTGTCTGTCTGTCTGTCTGTCATTCTATCTATCTATCTGTCTGTCTGTCGATCATTCTGTGTCTGTCTGTCTGTCTATCTGTCTGTCGATCATTCTGTCTATCTATCTGTCTGTCAGTTGATCATTCTGTCTGTCTCTGTCCATCAATCCATCCATTCATCAATTTTATTTTCAGCTCTTATATTGTTATTGTTGAAAGTTGTGCATAAAAATGATCATCTGTGTCATCAAATTTAAATTACTTTATAAAAAATATATATTTGAATACTTGTATTTATAATATATATAATATTATATATGTGCTTTTAACTTTTTAGTATTGGAAATATTCAAATATTATATTCTTGCATCTAAGCATGACACACTTGGGAAAGATATTTACTTTGATATGGTATAAAACATTTTTGCATTAAAAATGGTTATACCTTTTTGTGCATCTCTCAATCTCAGGCAGCTGTATATATGATTTATAAAATCTAAATGAGGCACAGTTTGCTGGATTAATGGTGCAACGCATCTAACTCAATTCTCACTTATAACCGATAGTTAAATGTGTTTTATTGGTGAGGTCAGGTGAGGTGTGTTTTAGTTGATATGGCAGATCATCAGCCAATAAAAACCCCATTGATTTGCTTCCAGCCAACTGAGTTCTGCCTCAGGGATGAGCTGTTATACATAAAGCACCTCATCCTGAGAGAAAAAGCACTTCAGATGAATTCTGCTGTTTATTATTGTCCACGATGATTATCATAAGTACTGAAGACAGTATGAATATGTATGCTTCATATTTCCTGTGTTTGTATTTTCTCAGTTCCGTGTGTTCACCGCCCCGTTCCACCGAGTGGAGTTTGCAGACTTCTGGTTGGCGGATCAACTCAATTCCCTGGTCATTGTGCTCTCAGATCTGGAGTATCTGGTCTGTTACTACAGCATGGAGCTGCAGTGGGGGGATCGTAGCGGCTTACTGCCCTCCACATATGGTAAGGGATTCAGAATAAACCCATTCTTTAATGTACTGATTCAAGATTTGACAGACAGTCATTCATGCTAAGCCAAACCCAATTACAACCTTATATTTTATGTAACAGTAGATGAATGGGCGGTTAGGATTAGTTGCCCTTGCATACAGTATGAATTAAGATTGCACAGGTCGTGTCAACACAGACAGGAGTTCTTCAGGTTCAGTGGAGTTTATCATGTGAAATGGACCAGGAAATTCAGAGCATCAGCGGCTAATGATGCAGAAATGTGTCACACCAGCTCAGGAATACTGGAAAATACTGAGAAAGAAAAAGATGGAAAGTGAGTGAGTGAGATAAAGAGAAAGGGAGCAACAGGGCTCAACGCTATTGCTTTTTTTCTTCTGGCCTGGACGGATGAGTAGTTCAGATTTTTATGTGCAATGATAACCTTGGTGAAATATATATATATATATATATACAGTGAGGAAAATAAGTATTTGAACACCCTGCTATTTTCATGGAGGGGTCTGAAATTGTCATCGTAGGTGCATGTCCACTGTGAGAGACATAATCTAAGAAAAAATCCAGTAATCACAATATATGCTTTTTTAAACTATTTATTTGTATGATACAGCTGCAAATAAGTATTTGAACACCTGTCTATCAGCTAGAATTCTGACCCTCAAAGACCTGTTAGTCTGCCTTTAAAATGTCCACCTCCACTCCATTTATTATCCTAAATTAGTTGCACCTGTTTGAGGTCGTTAGCTGCATAAAGACACCTGTCCACCCCATACAATCAGTAAGAATCCAACTACTAACATGGCCAAGACCAAAGAGCTGTCCAAAGACACTAGAGACAAAATTGTACACCTCCACAAGGCTGGAAAGGGCTACAGGAAAATTGCCAAGCAGCTTGGTGAAAAAAGGTCCACTGTTGGAGCAATCATTAGAAAATGGAAGAACCTAAACATGACTGTCAATCTCCCTCGGACTGGGGCTCCATGCAAGATCTCACCTCGTGGGGTCTCAATGATCCTAAGAAAGGTGAGAAATCAGCCCAGAACTACACAGGAGGAGCTGGTCAATGACCTGAAAAGAGCTGGGACCACCGTTTCCAAGGTTACTGTTGGTAATACACTAAGACGTCATGGTTTGAAATCATGCATGGCACGGAAGGTTCCCCTGCTTAAACCAGCACATGTCAAGGCCCGTCTTAAGTTTGCCAATGACCATTTGGATGATCCAGAGGAGCCATGGGAGAAAGTCATGTGGTCAGATGAGACCAAAATATACATTTTTGGTCATAATTCCACTAAACGTGTTTGGAGGAAGAAAAATGATGAGTACCATCCCAAGAACACCATCCCTACTGTGAAGCATGGGGGTGGTAGCATCATGCTTTGGGGGTGTTTTTCTGCACATGGGACAGGGCGACTGCACTGTATTAAGGAGAGGATGACCGGGGCCATGTATTGCAAGATTTTGGGGAACAACCTCCTTCCTTCATTTAGAGCATTGAAGATGGGTTGAGGCTGGGTCTTCCAACATGACAATAACCCGAAGCACACAGCCAGGATAACCAAGGAGGGGCTTTGTAAGAAGCATATCAAGGTTCTGGCATGGCCTAGCCAGTCTCCAGACCTAAACCCAATAGAGACTCTTTCGGAGGGAGCTCAAACTCCGTGTTTCTCAGCGACAGGCCAGAAACCTGACTGATCTAGAGAAGATCTGTGTGGAGGAGTGGGCCAAAATCCCTCCTGCAGTGTGTGCAAACCTGGTGAAAAACTACAGGAAGAGTTTGACCTCTGTAATTGCAAACAAAGGCTACTGTACCAAATATTAACATTGATTTTCTCAGGTGTTCAAATACTTATTTGCAGCTGTATCATACAAATAAATAGTTAAAAAATCATACGTTGTGATTTCTGGATTTGTTTTTTTTAGATTATGTCTCTCACAGTGGACATGCACCTACGATGACAATTTCAGACCCCTCCATGATTTCCAAGTGGGAGAACTTGCAAAATAGCAGGGTGTTCAAATACTTATTTTCCTCACTATATATATATATATATATATATATATATATATATATATATATATATATATATATATATATATATATATATATATATATATTTTTTTTTTTTTTTTTTTTTTTTTTTTTTTAGTTTAATTACAGACAAGTACAAAACAAATACAAGATATCGTGGTACAGTTCAGAGTATGTAGAACAGAATGGTCACAATTTGCAATTTTCTTATTTAATAATATGTATATATGTCAAATATATTTCAGTTTATTTTGCAAGACAAAATCCTAATTGTTGAGCCCTGAACTACAATATAAAGTCATCATTTAATTTGTAGAAATACATATAAAAAAATGATCCAGTATGTTGGGATATGTTTTACTTTAAATATTACTCTACTGTAATATTGAGAGAATAATCTTGATAATATCAACATGCTTTCATAAGTTTCTCCTCCTTTATAAGGTGATGAAAGGTGTAACAGCTACTCTTATGGAGTTCGGGCCATCATCCACTGCCTGCCTGCCTGGCTGCGGTTTGTTCAGTGTCTACGACGTTACCGTGACACCAGAAGGGCCTTCCCTCACCTGGTGAATGCTGGGAAATACTCCACCACCTTCTTTGTGGTCACATTTGCAGCCCTCTACAGAACTCATAAAGGTAAAAACAAACAATCTGCAGTTAATTGCAAACATGACATGATCATGTGACCAGAACATTCACTTATCAAAGCATGTTATAATTAGAATTATTATAATTAGTTTGAAAAACAAAACTGTCTAAATAGGTTAATGTCACTTGAAAGAGGTTTTGTCTTGAGGGAATATTTGTAAAGAATAGTTTGGGTTATGCAACAAACAGTGTTTTGTATCCTGAATACATTGTATTTTTACTGTTCTGTGGAAATTACTGTTGTAATCTAACATTGGCTCCAGTGTAAAATGTTCAGCACAAAGAGAGCACCTGGGTGCCATTGTTCGCCTGCAGACACAGGTGAACAGGCAACAAAAGCATGTTTTGAGAAAAGCATTGAAAGAAAAAATGACCCTGCGCCTGTCCTTGTCTGTTAGAGACTGGTTTAGCAACATAAAGAGAAAAAATAAGAAACAGGTTGACATTTCATTTATGCATTCAAAAAAGAGCCATCCTGCTTCATAAAAACTCATTTGTTGCCAAACACCACATTTTGCATTCAATCACAGCAATTATCCTGCATTAAGTTCACATGAAGTCTTAAAGAGTTTAAAAGCATGCCATTAAGATTCCAGACATATCGCTCGTCTCTATCTACAATTACCGTCTGATTATTCTGCCACTGAAATCCATCTGAAGTGCGAAGACTGCTGCTCAAACATGTCTCTCCGCCTGTCTCACTCTCTCTTATCAAACAGTCAGCCTCCATGCCTTCCCGTATCTCTTCGGAAAGACAACTTTTGTGAAAAATCGATCTCCGCTAAGCCGTTTCATCCATTTCATTATTTATATGCACACAGAGTCGTTTCTGGTTTGTTCCCTTGAATGTCCGTGTTTAAATATCAAGCATTGGTGCATTTTACGCCACTGCATTTGTGTTTTCGTTTAACAGAATTCTACTTTAGGGTATCCAATGTTGGTGGACAGCCTGTCCAGACTTCAGTGTGTATCTGAAACATCTCTGTATCAGTGATATAGATGAAATCTGGAGTGCAGCCCAGAGCATCTGCCTCACAGGAGTGAAAGAGGCCCCATTCAACCCAACATGGCAATCTCACCATGCATTCGATGCACTCATTAGGATTCGCTCGAGACGTTCCTGGCGGTGAGCCAGTTTAATATATGAATGCATCAGAAATCACCTCAATCATTTGTGCCCTGATTGAAACTGATGTTCACTCCAGTAAGCTGCCTTGATAAATGAGTCTATGGATTCGATTTATTTTAGTTTTCATGTAAACTAATCCCAAAGGAATGTAACATGCCTGAGCATAATTAATGTTTAAATTAACATTATTCATCAGCCAAACAGGTGTGTGAGATTGAGATCAGTCGTAAGGATAAGATTCGGTCAGAGCACTATTTTTTCAGTCTATTTCCTCATGATTTGGCTTAAAGGGTTACTTCAGCAATTTAGCATTAAGCTTTGTATCAGTAGAAACCCGGTAGTATATTCAAATGATGGTACTTTCCCCCCTCATATTCCCCTGAGACGAGAGAATTATGCATTTTATTTCTGGGAAAAAAATCCTCCGATAAAAATATCGTCATTTTGCGTCATCGGAGGATTTTTTTGTCCAGAGGCTAAAAACTACAGCCAGTTGCAGGCGCTAGTTTTCAACCCGCCTACAGGGGAGGGATTGTAGTGTTTTAATTGTAGTGTTTATTCTCTAACTGAACAAAATTATTGTATTATTATGAAGATCAAAACGGCGGTGTAGGAAGTGGCCTCGTAGGGCAACGAAGCAAGTGCATTCTGGGAGTTGTTGTCTTTCATCCAAATGAGACAAAAATACATTTTCTGTCTTTTCTCAGTCTAGAAGGCACCAAATTCAAAAATAATTTCAAATTTCTACTACATAAATGACCCAGTTTAAATACACATTTATATTCCCAGCGCTGACGTATTCCTTTAATGGTTAAAATTTTGATTTGCAACCTGAAGGTTGTTGGTTCAATCCCAATAAGGAGGGATTTGTAAGTCTTGATGTCTAAGGCCCCTAACATACACCTGGTGCAATAGTTTCAGCCTGACGCAGTTATCATTTTCATGTCCAGCACCACGTTGTTTAAATAGCAAATGCACTCACACCCATCTGTTCGCCCATGGGCGTGCTGGTCTGAAAATGAGGTGTGTTCAGGCACATTGTTGGCGCGTTGCTATTTTGAGGCAACTGAATACGACTGCATTTTTTGTGTTATTTAAAGGGCACATTAGAAATATGCACCTATAGGCGAGTGCACAATAAGCGTACACTCTGCTTATTACACACAGAGGTGTGCAGCAGCACACAAACATTTTTAAATATTAAAAATAAAAGGATTCATCTCTGAAGAAGCATTCAGTCTTTCCACTCGCAAATTCCGCCATTTAAACAGTGAATCCGCCATGGTGCAAGCGCAACTGGCTTTTAAAGGGAATGGTATATGAGACTCTGATTGGTTTATTGCATGCACAAAACACACCCATGACTCATTAAGAGACTAGGTACAACCTATTTGGACCATGAGCCTGGTGCGCCGACTGTTTTTTTTTTTTCTTCTGTCGTTAAACTAGCAGAATTGGATTTGGATACGCCCTGAGTACACCTGTGACCTGTGCCATGTGCCATTTCATTTAAACTTGTAATTAATGAGGAACGGCGATCTCAGCTTAAAGGGCTAGTTCACGCAAAAAAGAAAGTGTTGTCATCATTTACTCACCCACATGTTGTTCCAAAGCTGTATGAGTTTCTTTCTTCTGTTGAACACAAAGGAAGATATTTTTTAAAAATGTTGGTAACCAGACAGTTGACAGTAGCTTTCATAGTATTTCTTTTTTCCTACTATGGTTCATTTTTGGGTGAACTATCCCTTTAAGCTATGCTGAAGAGCTCAATGACATCCAACAAGGCAGAGCAAAATCCAAACAGAGATTAAAGAAAAGATGCGGTGTGAACATTAGAAGCTGAAAAAAAAAAAAACATTTGAAGGGGAGCTAGAAATATGAGGGGAGAGAGGAAGAGAGCAAAAATAAGAGGAAATAAAGGAAAATAGACTATCCAGAGGAGGTTGAGCTGTAATTGCCTGCCTGTGGCGAGACAGAACAGTGTGAGCGTATCGCTAGAATAATGATGAAGCTCTGAACCGCTGAAAAATGATTTGATTTTTTTTCTCTCTCTCTCTGTATCAGACCTGGGTCTTGAATCAAAACAAGCATCTTAGAGGAGGGCTATAGATATGCGTACATGAACACCTGCGCTTACCTGCTCTGATGGCTTCATTGTACCGATTTAAACCATTTCATGTGGACCGCATGTACCCAGGAACACATATGCTCCAGATGAATTATGCAGGAATGATTAAAAGGAGATGGCTGTATGTAGTCAAATATCACAGCTTGATTTTAAACATCATTGTTGTGAAGTGTTTACCCCCCTCATGTGCATAAATATAACCGTTTAGTACAGATTAATCAGTTAAAAAGGTGAATATTGTTCCCGTCATGTGGTCAGGTGCAGAGAGTGACACATCCTATTTCACAATCTGTACTTTATTACAAAGACACAAACACTGTCAATGTTCAAAGGATGAAAACTATTTCTGTCTGAGGAAATTGGGTTGGGACATCACAGTTCATGTTTACATAAATCTGCCCATGTGTTAATGAGATTAAACTGAAGGTTCAGTGTGACCAGTAGTAATTGACCGTACAACATAGGTTGTTTTTAATGGCCGATGCTGATATCTAACGAGCAGGATAGCAGATGGCCTGTATTTAGATTAATTTAATGATGACAAATACAAATGAGATAACAAAATTGTGATATTCAAAGATTAATACTACTAAATGTACTATTACTACTAATTTACTACTACTTTGAAAACAGAAATATGTATTATCAGTTGACAAGGATTTTGTAATTTATACAATGTGTAACCAACACTTCTGTTCATTGGCCGAACTAGCATGGTTGTTGGCCAATACCATTAATCTCATATTGTCAGATCTATATAATATATATATATATATTGCAAGTTCTCCCACTTGGAAATCATGGAGGGGTCTGAAATTGTCATCGTAGGTGCATGTCCATTTATTTATTTATTTTACATAATGTTAGTCATTTTTTCTTGCGGCCTAAAAATATGTTTTTGTTTTTCATGACCATTTTTGTCTCTCTGACCGCTGAATTGCACAGGCTATTTGTGCTCCTGTACCTTTAAGACTTCTATATGTTAAATGACCGCTGTTTTAATTAGCTATCTTTGACCTTACATGCATAGTGCACACTGTTTCTTAATACTAAATATGCGTTGATATGTAGATCTAGACAGTCAAATATTAATATTCTCAGAGATGTGATGTCAATGCTATGAAGAGACATGAATTATCCATCTTTAAAACTTAGTTTTCATAGTTGATCTTGGGATGGAGCTTTGCTTTGGGGCAAGGTTGAGCAAAATGTTTTGTGAAGGTGAAATAATGATGTGCATCAAATACAGAAATATGTTGGCAGTGTGTATGTGAAACAAGACTTAAAGGGGTACTTCAGCGCTGGGAAGATGAATGTGTATTTAAACTGGGTCATTTATGTAGTAGGAATGTGAAATTATTTTTGAATTTGCTGCCTTCTAGACTGAGAAAAGACAGAAAATGTATTTTTGTCTCATGTGGATGAAAGACAACAACTCCCAGAATGCATTTGCTTTGCTGCCCTACCACCATCGTTTTGATCTTCATAATAATACAATAATTTAGTTCAGTTAGAGAATAAACACTACAATTAAAAACTGAACATGTCTTTTCAATAAAGTGTGAGTGAGCCGAACAAAAGTCACGGGACAAACGCAGCAGGAGTCAAATTTCATTCATCACGAGAGCGAAGTAAGAGCTGAGGTAACCGCGGCATTCATTCTCAGCGCATGTCCAGTCTGGCACGTTTTCAGAACGGATATGGAAGCTAAACTTTGGAAGCTGTGCGCATTTACATTCTGTGAGTAAGATCCCTCCGCTGTGGGTGGGTTGATAACACAAAACTAGCTCCTTCTACTGGCTGTAGTCTTTAGCCTCTGGCCAAAAAATCCTCAGATGACGCAAAATGGAAATGTCCGCGTCATCTGAGGATTTTTTCCAGAAATAAAATGCATAATTCTCTCGTCTCAGGGGATATGAGGGAGAAAGTACCATAATTTGAATATACTACTGGGTTTCTACTGATACAAAGCTTAATGCTAAATCGCTGAAGTAACCCTTTAAAGTCAGCATGAAACGGAAGTTACGATTGGTCCTTTCCTACCCTATTGTATATCCGAGTGAAATGACTTCTCGAACAAGTAAAAATGTTGGGCGGGACTTAATTTTGTCCATCGGGAATTGATTGGGTGGTTGTTGTTTGCTTTTGCTGTGATGTCATGCGAGTGACAGGTTGTCCCGCCCTTGTCACCAGAGAAGAGATGTCACTGCAAGAGGGAGGGGAAGTAATTTTGATTAAAGAGTATGAGGGCACATTCATTTTTAAAACAGTAATGATGTGCACGGATTAATAATTCATAATAAATGCTGCAATATTCCATAAAAAAAGTACAAATTTAATATCAACCCAAGTGTTGATGCTTGTCTAGATTTCCGCTGGCCTGTGTGAAGAGATTTAGACTTGCATTGCACTCTTAAAGTGTCTTATTGGGGCGAGCATCTGGAGCATTTTGGGTAATCTAGGGACACCATATTCAGCATGGGCACTCGTAGATCAGCTCTGAAATAGGATGGACAGGGCTATTATGTGTTCCGATGAAAAAGGTCCTCTGCTGGTTTCCTGGCGCCTGGATGACAGCGCGTGAAAGGCTTTATTAAGACTGATGGGCCTGTTCCAGATTCAGCACCGTCTGCTGTCTGAGGCCTAAGAGATTTAACCATTCACTGACCTGAGACCTGCCTTGTTCCACTATCTGATAAATGTCTCTCCCCCTATTAACTTACTCTGATGCTCTTATGTTGTACTGCAGGACAGCTCTTATTCTTATATTTCAGTTCTGCCTACTCTTTTTTTAGAATTGTATTGCCCCTGTGCAAATTGGATATCTTTTGGCATCATTCCATATGTTCTCCCGTGCCTCATCATCAATTTTAGTTGCTAATTCCTTTTCCCATACAGCTTTTATCATCTGCCTTTCAACAGATTATATTAAATGCAGTTGCCTCAAGGTTATTTATATATAACGGTTGTACCATTTGCAATTTTGGTCTTAGTTGCAGCAAAAAAAAAAGTTGCCGATTAAAATGACATGTAGTTCTCTTCATATACTTGTTATAAATAAGACGGGGGGGGGGGGGGGGATATTAAAAACTATATCCAATGTAATATTATTTTTGAGGAACAGTAATGTAAAAATAGGCCTGTAAGAGTTTTTTTTATGTTTTTTTTTTTTTTTTTTAAGAAGTCTCATCCTCACCAAGGCATGTATTTGATTAAAAAAATATATATATATATAATATATATTCCTGTGATGACAAAGCTGAATTTTCAGCATCATTACTCCAGTCTTCAGTGTCACATGATCCTTCAGAAATCATTCTAATATGTTGATTTGGTGCTCAAGAAACATGTCTTATTATTATCAATGTTGTAAATGGTTGTGCTGCTTAGTATTTTTGTGGAAACCTTGATAAATGTAATGATTCTTTGATGAATAGAAAGTTCAAAAGGTCAGCATTTATTTGAAATAATTATTTTAAAACATTTGTCTTTATTGTATTTATTGTCACTTTTGATCAACTGAATGCATCCTTGTACTTGTACTGAATGCAAATTGTATTTGACATTGAATGACCTTTCAATTAATGAGATTAATAGCCACAGACACAATGGCATTAGTAATGTAAATCTGGAATCCAACTGCTTTTTTTCTCAAGTGTCGATAGATGAATGGTAAACAGTCTCCCTCTAGTGGACATAGTGTCAAATTCACCTATGACTTTCTCTGTTTCAGATCAGAAACATGCCGACGCTGAGGTGTTTTTCTACATGCTGATCCTGTCTTCAGTCGTCAGTTCACTCTACACACTGATCTGGGACCTAAAGATGGACTGGGGTCTTTTCGACCGCAATGCAGGCGAGAATACCTTCTTGAGAGAGGAGATTGTTTACCCGCATAAAGTAAGATATGGCAGAAAATAATCTGCCATCTTAATACGCCATCTTTAATGTTAAATCAAATAGCAAAACAGTAATATGTTGATCATGGGTGATGTGATGTAGTGGTTAAAGATCTGCTCTAGTGAGCACAATGTTTCTCCTTCTAAGGAGAAAAGCTAAATAATGCAACTAACTAACTGATTTCTTGATTTTAATGGGATAATTCATCGAAGTTCATTGTTCATGAAGAGATAATAAAAAGAATCAATATGAATCGAACGGCTTAATCCAAGTCCTCTGAAGAGACACAATCTCATTATATGTTAAACAGATTTAATCTAGGCTTTTATTCACATATTTATATATTTTGGGTGAACTATCCCTTTAAGCTGGTTTAGTTGTTCAGCCAGCTGGTCTCCCCTGCTGACAAGTGCAGCAAACCAGCTTAGGTTGGTTTAAGATGGGGGTTTTTTTCCAGCAGGGATATTATAACTGTCAGCTGGGATATTTATCTGTAACCGCCAACCGTTATGATGTCACTTCCTTTTCCTTTTAGGCCTACTACTACTCTGCCATTATAGAAGATGTGATCCTGCGCTTCGCCTGGACCCTGCAGATCTCTCTGACTTCCATGACTGCCATTCCTTCCATCGAGGACATTGTGGTTACCATTTTAGCTCCTCTGGAAGTGTTTAGGTGTGTAGAACAGGGATTCTTTATTCTTTCCATCAGTCGAATCCATTTGAGCTAATATAGTTACTTGAAGTACCCCCTGAGATTTTAAGTTAATAAATAAGTCGTTTAACAACCCATTTGCATGTTCACGGTTCTCTGATGTCAGTTAATGGCCACATAACATGCAGGGAAACAAATAAAATACTTAACCTTTTTAGTGTGAGGTTTGTTTTTTTACCATTATTTTGTTAATTTTACGTTTTTATGATTTAAAGAGGACCTATTATGCTTTTTTTACATTAAAATTTTTTCGTTAGTGTGCAATGTTGCTGTTTGGGCATGAAAAAGGTCTGCAAAGTTACAAAGCACAAAGCCCACTCTAAAGGAAGTTATTCTCTATATCAGTAAACACTGTTTCTGAACTCCCAGCAAAGCCTCAATTGTAGAAAATAAAGGGGCGAGGCCTGGTTGAGTTAGTTAGTAGTGTGTTAAAACTCAGTTATGGTAAGGGGCATGACATTTCCGAAACACGCTCAAAGCAGTTGACCAATCACCAGTGTTGGTTAAGTTACTCTTATAAAGTCATTACTAGCTACTAATTACATCTTCAGCAGTGTAACTAGATTACTATACTAATTACTCTCTCTAAAAAGTATTCCATTACTTTCTCCCATAATCCTATATCAACCTCGACCAGTTGAACAATACAAGGACAGACATGAAAACTGCTCTTTTCATTTTTTCAAATAAATAATATAAAATTGCATAAATTATTCTTGAACGGACCAAAATATTTAAAGGGAGAACGTTACATTAAAAACATTGATATTAGACGTTAAATTTTGATGTTAAATCCACTATTGTTTTATATAAAGTTGTTCTATAGAAGTAATTAAATTACAGAAAAGTTGAGCGTAATGCCTTACTTTAAGTGAAAGTGAAATTACTTGTGGTCTGTTCTAATTTGTGCTCTGCATTTAACCCATCCGAGTGCGCACACACACAGTAGTGAACACGCACACAGTGAGCAGCGCCCGGGGAACAGTTCGGTTCGGTGCCTTGTTCAAGGGTCTCACCTCAGTCGTGGTATTGAGGGTGGAGGACAGTGCTGGTTATTCACTCCCCCCACCGACAATTCCTGCCGGACCTGAGACTCGAACCTTTGGGTTACAAGTCCGACTCTCTAACCATTAGGCCACGACTGCCCCTACACTTACTTTTTTAAGGGAAAGTAATTAAATTACTGTAATGAATTACTTAAACACTGCCAATCACATTAGACTGATCCAGCCAACCAATCAGGAAGAGTAGAGACAGGAACTAAACAGACCGTTGCTGACAGATTGGGAAGAGAGGTGCTGCAACAATGTAAACTGTGTTAAAAATAAGTGTTTTTGTTTTTTTTCTACATTCAAGCATTAAAACCTATTCTATTCTAGTAGACCACAAAACCAAGACTAATATAACATAAAAAGACATAATATGGCCTCTTTAATTTGCTTTTCATGAACTCATGAAGCCAGTTTTGGAAACCCTGTAGAACATTAAACACACGGCAATCTCTGTATCTCGCTCTCTTAATCCTCTCTCTTTCTTTGCATTTTTTCTCCTTTTAGACGTTTTGTGTGGAACTTCTTCCGTCTTGAGAATGAGCACTTAAATAACTGTGGTGAGTTCCGAGCGGTGCGTGACATCTCGGTGGCCCCTCTAAACGCAGACGACCAGACGCTGCTAGAGCAGATGATGGATCAGGAGGATGGAGTCCGGAACAGACAGGGCAAAAAGAGCTGGAAACGGAGCTACAGCCTGTCCTTACGACGACCCCTGCTGTCCTCTCAGTAAGAGATTTAATAGTGTATATATATATATATTTATATATAATTATTTCAGGGATTTTAGACAGTCCTGACTAGTACACCAAAATGGCATTCATATGCTTTTCAATTACTGATAACACTTAAAGCTGCAGTCCGTAACTTTTGGTGCTCTAGCGGTTTATAAACAAAACTGTATGTGTCTTGCGGAAGAACATTGTAGCCGGAGCTACTTCTCTCTGTTTATGTCTATGATGGGTCACACAATTACTGGGCTACTCCACAGTGGTGGAGACCTGACCGGTCTAAAATAGTCAGAACATAAACCCTTATTATAGGTGTACCATATTGAATCAAGACAAAAACGCGGCTCTAAAAAAATGGTATTTTATTAAAGTCAAAAATATTGTTTAAAGCTACACTGTGTAACTTTTTTAGTTTATTCTTAGCTAAAAACACTTAGTTCTTTCAAAAATATATGTGCTCATTAATGTATATTTACTTCTTTCAAGTAATAAAGTATTCTCGTAAGTTTATAATATGCCATTGAAAATACATACGGGTAAGGGGTTCGAATGGGGGTCGCCATGTTTCCCCTCCATCTTGAAAGTACATTAGCCAAAGAGGGACATACCCGTAAATTCAAGCTGCCTTTAGCGTTTTAACACGTTTAACGCGTTTTGTAGGAAAATAGTGTGGCCCCTTTAAGAGCGTTCGTCCCGGTTGGAGCACCTGCGTTCTCTCTCTGTGTGTGTGTGTGTGTGTGTGTGTGTGTGTGTACTGCGCCTCGAGCTCCCATGTGTGCGGATTATTTTCGGTCTTCGTTAATCTTGGACTAAATCGGCCACCGTAGGAGTTAAAACGAAATCGGAATTGGGAGGAACAGAAACTAATATTTACAGGATGGTCATATACCTTTTTACCGCTAGATGGGGGAAAATATCACACAGTGTAGCTTTAATGAAATATATATTAACATCACAGAATCAATTTTAAATACATTAGGTTGCAACAAAACTAAATTAAAAGTAAAAATATTAGTTACTTATTAAAATTTAATTTGATATAAAGTGCAGATCAACACTTTGTACTGTTCAAAAGTTGGGGGTTGGTAAGATTTTTTTCATAGGTGGAGTTTCACTTTTGTGCTTGGGGGGCACCTTGGGTATAATTTATATTACTATAAATAATAATAATAATAATAATGACCCCCGTTCCCGTTTAGAGACGCGTCTCCTGTTTCACGTGCTTCAATCCATGCAGTCAGCCGTGCACCGTTAATCTATTTCAGAGTGCCAGTATGAGATTAATATAATGTTTCTGCTCTCACTTTATTGTGACCTTATGCAGATATTATATATAATAACGGGTGCATAAATGTATAACGAGACGCAGAAGTTTGCCGACATCGTAAGGTAATAATTATTATCACGCAATATTGACTAGCTAATGGATCGGCAGAGAATCGTCTTTCTGCGAGGGTTCTATTCTATTCTAAAGAAATATGAAATATGAGAAAAGAAATATGAGAAATATTTCTCCAAATGTGGACTAAAAGTTTGTAGCCTTGTGTTGTAGCCTATTGAAGCACTATGATCAAAAATAAATGTAAGCAAACGCGATTGAATATGTACAGGTTTGTGTGTTGTTATTGTATTCAAAATATTAATAACTGCAGACTGATTTTACATTCCTTTCAGAAATTAAGAATTATTAGTGTTATTGTAAATAGGCTAGTGGTCTAATATAGAAGCTAATCTATGTAATACTTCAAAGGCAGCGCAAAGTTAAATCTGAATATTAATTGTAAAAAAGAAAAAATGTAACAGCTGCCAAAAAATATCCACTGTGTGATTTGCTTTTTTTTAAAGGGGAAAAAAAAACTTTTCTAAGCATCCCCTTTCTAATTTTTCACTAACCGCACCCTGATAATAATAATAATGATAATAGTAGTAATAATAATAATAATAAAGGAATTTAATAATTAAAGCATTAAATGGGATTTAAGGGAATAAATAAATAAATAAGAATGGTAAAGTTCTAGGTTTAATTGTAGTAGGCTAATGAAGTAATCAATTACTTCTATTTGCAAATATTTTATTTTAAGATTTCACTCTTATTCGTATGTTTAATATGTAGAAAATGCAAGCAATTTTTTGCCTTGTCACATTCATTTATGAATTACATGAATCATGATCGCATTTTTTCAATTCAAAACGGTGACATTTCACAAAACGTTGAGTAGTTTGCATCACTAGATAGTCTATTACTGTCGGTAGCTGAACATTTCTATCATAAAACAGTTGTCTAAGACTTGCATCTACTTACATCTTCCACGAACTCTTGTTGCGTTGTGACAGTGTGACTTTAAACCCCGCCTTCTTTGATTTGATTGGCCATCTCGATCATTTTGACATTGGCGAGTGCTGTTTTGTCATCCTAAAAACACTCATTCTACACTAAAAGGCATATATAATAAGATAAGGTAAATAAAATGAGAACATATTAATTCTATTTTTTTTTATTTTATCAAAAAGCAGTTACATCGTGAAATATTCTTACAATTTAAAACAACTGTTTTATTGTAATATATTTTAAAAAGTAATGTATTCCTGTGATGGCAAAGCTGAATTGTCAGCATCATTCCTCCAGTCTTCAGTGTCACATGATCCTTCAGAAATCATTCTAATAGGATGATTTGCTGCTCAAGAAAACATTTATTAGTATGTTCAAAAAGAACAGCATTTATTTGAAATATAGAACTTGTAACATGTAAAATAATCTTTACTATCACTTTTGATCAATTTAATGCATCCTTGCTAAAAACAAATGTAGTCATTTCTTTAAACATTTGAGCTCAGAAAGTGGCACTTTTCGGAATTGCTTGATATGTATGTATCTGTTTCCCTGACAGGTCTAAGAAGGATACTAAGGTGCTCATTGAAGATACGGATGATGAGGCCTTCAGCTGAACCCAGATCTCACGGTCCCGTCACGTCTCGGCTTTCTATTGGTTTCTCACAGAGCTGCCTCAGCACACCTGATCTCAAACACGCACGCAGATACACACATATTCACACACTTTCTCTTCAGCACTCACAAGATCATACAAAGACAGAGTAGAGGACAGAGTTAAGCACAAAAACAGCTGTGAGACATATCAGGACACAACAATGACATCGTACAAACACGGACACACACATACAATGATATATATATAAATACACACACGCACGGAAAAGCCAAGTGTGGAATTTTCCTCAAGGTACTTTTTTTATTCGATTTGTTAATTAATTTTGTTCCTCTATATTGATACTTTTTTGTACATTTGTTTAGGTTTTTGAATCTATATTACCGCACATGACTGTTTACAAACTTAAAATAATTACTAGGATCTACAGGGAGGAGAGTTATCATATGAAAGAATAATATAGTATCGTAGACTGCACGGACTCAAGCCGCACACTATAACCGCAGCGCATTTAGAAATAACAACAGCTCAGTAGCTGATGTTTATTTTATTTGTTTCATATTTTTTTCTTTCATTTTATTTGTTTTTTGAGTTATCATCAGAGCATGGCCCTGGAGGCACTGTTTGGAAATGCTCGTTATTTCCTAACCATAAAATAGTGTTTTATTTTGTTTCATCATATTTAATATGCAAATATGTTTTATTTTTTTATTTTTGAACATGCATTGCTTTGATATCAAAGCTGTCATATTTTTGCCATGTATGGTGTGTGTGTGTGTGTGTGTGTGTGTGTGTGTGTGTGTGTGTGTGTGTGTGTGTGTGTGTGTGTGTGTGTGTGTGTGTGTGTGTGTGTGTGTGTGTGTGTGTGTGTGTGTGTGTGTGTGTGTGTGTGTGTGTGTGTGTGTGTGTGTGTGTGTGTGTGTGTGTGTGTGTGTGTGTGTGTGTGTGTGTGTTTTCTTTTGGGGAATGATAGCTGACGACTAAAAGTTTACATACTGCTGTCATGGCAGGATGTATAGAATTATTATTTTCATTCATACTTTAAACAGTAAAAATACTGTAAGAAAACATGTCAATAGCTGGTTAATATTTGAAATACCATTTGGGTGAAAGAAATGCTGCCCACTGTAAAATGTCAGAGGATTCTGTGAACTATTTCAATTGTAATGATGCACTAAACTGAAAAGATTCAGTAATAATTGTCGCCCAATTGCAGACTAAAGGGAAGTGTTTCCTACATGGCTTTTTGTATCACTTATTAACCATTGTCATAACCACTGCAAGCCAAAGAGGAAATGCAACCACTGCCAGTCAATTCTAATTCTTATGGTTGTGATATCAGTTTTGTATTATGGCTCAACCGTAAGAGATTCTGTGCATCGAAAAAGTAGTTCCCTTGTGGTGAGGAGAAATCCTTTCTTTACCAACATATTAAAGGGATAGTTCACCCAAAAATACAAAAGAAGATATTTTGAAAAATGTGCGTACAGTTTGGTTACCCACATTTTATTGTATTCAACAGAAGAAAGACATACGGGTTTACAACAACTTGAGGGTGAATAAATGACGA
This sequence comes from Romanogobio albipinnatus, assembly GCA_023566225.1. Lineage (NCBI taxonomy): Eukaryota > Metazoa > Chordata > Actinopteri > Cypriniformes > Gobionidae > Romanogobio > Romanogobio albipinnatus. Next base: position 44,945,301 of record CM042253.1, read on the forward strand.
ATTGAGTGAACTATCCCTTTAACTATGATCACAGTTTGCTTATTTGTATGCTTCATGAGTGTGGCGACATCTTTATAATCAGCTTTTGATGGAAAAAATGTGATTGCACATGATTTATAATGTACATTTTTGCGAGGCAGGTGTAACTACCTTGTCTTTCATACATTTTCATACGCGTCTCTGAATTTCAAACAACATATTTAGGAGAAGAGGTGTTTTTCACCTTTTTTATCATAATGCTTTGATAGAAGTGAGCAAATACTGTCGTTTTAACCTACAATTACTTCTATTATGATTAATATCTATTGTTGCCATCATCAAAAAAGAAAACACCAGGGTTGTTTTTAGCTATGCTTATGATTTTTTTCAGCATTTAGCTCATTTGACACTTTTTTCAGCAGCATGCTTGGTATTTTTGCAAGCACAATCTTTCAGCTGTAACAAAAGATAGATTTGTCTGAACAATCTCTCTTACTTGTTTCATATTCTTATTTGCTCTTTAAAAGAAGATTGTTGTCATGCTTTCTGGAAAAAAAACAACGATGTACAGATTGCAGGCGTTTTGTTTGTGAGTAACATATTTTAGTTGACTTCAAGATTATTGTTTTGCTCAAACACATTTGAGGGAAAATTTATAGATTCAAATCTATCACAGAAGAAGGGGGAAACTACATGTGATTTGTGGTTGCAAAAGAATATAGAGTGCTATCCTCATTCGGAAATGTGGTGTTGCTGTGTTACTGTGCAGTCCTTTTGTCCTATGATATTAATGAAATGTCAATCTTGTTGTTCTCAAAATGACCTTTTGGCACACTGTCTTACTTTGCTCTGTCTTTAGTTCTCTCAGAACTGACTGAATCCTTTATCAAGTAGACTTTCGAGTGGCACATAAAAATAGTAGAAATGATACACTCTTCCAGTTCTGAACCGTACATGCGGATGCTGAGCACAAACTTGCCCCATTCAGTGCTTTTTGTAATGCATTGCCAATTGTCTCGCCTGCATGCTGCTTTTGTTTTGCACTGTAAATAGTTTAATTTTTTACATTTGAAATGTGTAAAAGAATGTTTAATTTATTGTACTAATTATTTATGTACAAGTTGGAGACGTTTTCTTTAAATGAGCAGTATTATGGTAGATGAAGGGCATTTTTGATTAGCCACAATCCCACACTGTCTTACATGTGAATTCTATCGAAATAGTGTAACTTAAGATGCTTTAGTGAATATGGAATGTGATCGGTTTTATCTACAGTAGGTGTATATTTCTACTCATAACGCTTTCATCCCCAGGGTTTGTGCCCATTTGACAGGACTTGTTGGGTGATGGTCGATATTGTGAACTCTGATAAGGAATTGTTGGGGAGGATTGGGAGAACAACGGGACATGTTAACATTCTCATTAACACCCTAACTAGGGGTTCTATTATGAGATGAACCCTCAAAATGGAGGGTTTTTATTTTGTACCTCTTTTTTTTTTTTTTTTTTTTTTACTTTTTCAAATACAGAACAAGCCCTGGCATCATTTCTTCATGGGGGGAAATAAACTGTTGACTTGATTGCTTGCTACACCCATGATGTTAAGTGCTTGATATCTCTGCATCTTTTCTATCTTCCTATCTTGATGTTGTATCCCTTCTTAAATACTTGACTGTGACATTGTTTGTAGTTGCTAGATGGTTGTACTTTTGAGTAAGTTAAGACTTAAAGAAAAACTTGTGCTTCTGTGATTAAATAGAGACAAAAAGAGAGGAAAAAGTCTCAGAGTTTCCTCTTTTACAGAGTAGTTTGTAAACGTTGAGTGTATTCCTATGGTTCCACTGATCTCATTTGTGTTTCTGTATACACTTTGGTGATCCTGTCATATTTGGGTTTTATAAACCACGCTTATTTTTAAAACCTTCATTTTGTGTCAGCCTTATTTATTCAAAAACAAGAGATTGATTCAAGCAATTGATACATTCTGTTTAGGATATACAGTGGCAAGAAAAATGATGTGAACCCCTTGCAGGATCTGTGAAAATGGGAATAATTTTAACAAAATAAGAGAGATCATACAAAATGCATGTTACTGTGTTGTTGATAATCCACGGCAGAAAAATCCTTCAAGTCCTGCAAATTCTTCAGTTTTCCAGCATCTTTTGAATATTTGAACCCTCCCAAGCAGGGACTGTATGATTTTGAGATCCATCTTTTCACACTGAGGACAATTGAGGGACTCGAGCAACTATTAAAAACATTTTTTCTTATATTTAAACAAAATAAGAAAAATGTGGATGTCTCGTGTTTCCTTCTGGAGCATCAGTGAATGTCTGAACCTTTTTTAATAGTTGTGTTTGAGTCCTTCAATTGTCCTCAGTGTGAAAAGATAGATCTCAAAATCATACAGTCACTGTTGGAAAGAGTTCAAATATGCAAAAGATGCTGGAAAACTGAAGAATTTGTAGGACCTGGAGGATTTTTCTAGAACATTGGGCAGTTTAACTGCTCAGGACAAACATGCATGAGACTCATGAACAACCATCAGAAAACACACACACACAAAAAAAAGCTGTGGATCATCCTGGTAATGACATAGTATTAAGAATCAAGGGTTCATAAACATTTGAACAAGGTCATTCAGCTTCTTTTTTTTTTTATCTTGTGGACTATATGTAAACATCCTTTAGGCTATGTAAAATATCTTATTCAGGACAGTGCTAAATAAAAAAAATAGCATGCATTTTGTATGATCTCTTATTTTATTAAAATTATTCACAGATTCTGAAAGGGTATATGGTGGCAAATATGTGGCAAAATATATTTTTTGTTTCGCTAAAACTTGTAGACCATAGTTTGCAAGTTATTTCTCATTTAGACTATGGTTAACTTTGACCTGTAGTGTACAAAATGTATTCTTCATACAAGAATGTATTTTTTTCTTCCCTGAAACAAAGGGACGTAACTTTACAACCATACTATAAAGTTGTCATATTTAAATACATGAATTGCTGTTAATGTTATATAGACTATAGTTTTATCAGGATTACTGATTAAAGCGATCAATAAACTCGAACGCATTTTATATCGATGCTAAACAACTTTTTGCAACACTCTCCCGGTGAACAAAAACGTGTGCAGAATCCCATTCATGCCTGCGGCCGCTGAGATTCTATACACTCCGCCCTCTTTCGGTTTGTGCGCATGCGCTTTTCAATTCTCCACAACTCCCTCCGTTTCCGGACGCTAGGATCGAGCGCACAGCTGCCGCCGAATTTAAAGAGACATACACAATTTGTTTAAATAATACGACCATTGGGGGGAAAAAATACATACATTGTTTCTCGTTCTCTTCGTGGATATCGATGGGGACTCCTTATTGATTCTCCCGCTTGATGGTGTAGTTTTAGTAGGGATTGGGAGGTCTCAACACACTTGCGGGCTTGAGCTGGAAGTCTATACTGGAGTAACTGGGTGGCCGTCCGTAAAGTAGACTGGACTTGTGGGGGGAAGAGAGCTGGGTGGCCCCCCGAAACGAACAGATTTTTGCACGCCAAGAACAACCTGCAAATACGGAGGGACGGTAACGTAAATCATCGTGGCTTCGGTGGCTGTTGGTGGCGAAGGAAACGCACCATGGCGAAAATTCAGGCTCACAGCAGCACTGCGAAGCAAATCAACCAGATCCAAGACAAGGCCTATGTGGTTCAGAAGCAAGTCCAGCAGCAGCACTTTCAGAAACTAAAGGTAAAGAGCATTGCAGCAAGTGCATGTGTTTCCTTCTCTCTTACGACGCTTTGTGTATTAGGAAGTGCTGTGCTGTTCATATGCATATGGGGCATATCAAAGCATTCACACTGTGTGTGTGTGCGTGTGTGTGTGAATGGATTTGAAAATCTTACGCACTTATTTACACCATTTCAAGCTAGAAAAGTCGATTTATTGTCGCTTAACGCACCGATTCCTGGTCAAATCAATGCTAGTTTACCAGTCAAACAAGATGGAAGTGTATCTGCTGAATTAAAGTCTAATGTTTTCCCTTAACGCGGTCGCTGCTCTTTGTTAGACCCAAAACCGGTAGATATTTATTGTTGCTCCGCCAAAAAAATCACGCGTATCGACTGGTTTGTTTAAGATTAAGCCTGTTTATTTAAATGTAATTGACGTAGATAAGAGAAAGAAGGGGTTTTTTGCTCCGCTAACAGCTGCTTTTGTCATAAATGTGTCCGTTTTCATTTCTAACCCGACCGTTGAAAGAAATCAAAAGTGTGTTAAGCATCGCTTAAGCGATTCTCTGTTAAAAAGCAGTTTGAATCGCGTTTTGTTTGTTTTTGTTGTTAAATCGTAGCGGGGTTGTTGTGTGTTGTGACTAGCACTAGTGCTAACGCAGCCAAGCTAAAAGAGTCAGTGAGCCTTTATTTTCCTCACTGAATGTAAAAAAAAAACACAAAGAGAATATAAACTGGTCGCTTTTCTCTGAGACCGCTTGTTTTTGGGTCACTTTTTAGCATCATAGTGGTTGTATAGGACATCTTTTATCTTGAAGGTTTATTTAGGCGTGCGGGTTTTTTTCTCATTGGGTTTTTGTTCTTCTGAACAGAGAGAGGAAAAATCGAATAACTTGCGTTTTCTATGCGTGTAGTGGTTTGAAAATAAAACATCTCCGTGCTTTTTTGTTGTTTTGTTTGGTCTGGATTAAGACACTGTATTACTTTTAATAGTATAAGCAAATGCAAAGTCATTCAATGTGATGGGGCTCCACATTCACCGGGAATGGACTTGATGACCCACATCTGTCCTTTCACGAGCCAAAAAAGATACTAAAAGTACCATAATACCACCATGGTATTTTGTACATGTATGCATCTTGGGGGGGGAAAAAGTGGTGTGGTAATATCAGTCGGTAATACCATGGTAGTGAAATTCATGCAGCTCTGTCTTTGTTCCAAGGTACTTCCATGAATATTATGGTGCTACCATGTCTATGTGATACTTTTTTTTAGTAACTGATGTAAATACATGTTATTACCTTCCCATACATTTACTGTACTATGGTACCACCACACTACTTTTCGGTAAGTGTTCTGTCACCATGTACATGCTTATTGTGTGTAATATTGTTTGGTAAACAAGGTTTATTCCTGTTGCAGGTGGAGGATGCCTTATCTTACTTGGACCAAGTTAAAATACGGTTTGGAAATGATCCAGGAATATACAATAAGTTTCTGGATATCATGAAAGAGTTTAAATCTCAAAGGTATGTAAGTGTCTGTGCTCTTTAAATGTGCTCCAAAAGCATTCATTAATTATTTTATTTCTGATATCTCCATCTACAGCATTGACACACCAGGCGTTATCAACAGAGTTTCTCAGCTCTTCCATGGACATCCTGACCTTGTCTTGGGTTTTAATGCCTTTTTACCTCCTGGGTATCGGATCGAAATTCCCAAGAATGGAATGGCATTTCTTCAGTCCCCGTTTCCTTCACAGGTAAAACTTGTGGTGCATCAGTTTACTACAGTTTACTTGCTTGCATTGGTGTCTGTGTTTTTGTTCTTCATTTTCACTGCTTGTTTCATTTCGCCAATTGTGAAAAGGTCATCGGTGAACTAATTTTTATTTTCTGAGTGAGGCAAGACATTTGGAGAGAACCTATTTAGGACAGGTATTTTTTTATCTGTTGGGAATTGATTGGATTGTGAAAAGTAAGTGTTGCATACTAGAATGCTAGATTGCTAAAACAATGCCTAAATAGCTGTTTGGCCTTTTCAAATTATAGCTCCCATTGACTTGCTGGCAGAAAAGAAAAGAAGAGGCGGCACAAGTAATTACATTTTAATGAGTGATTGCAAAGACAAATATTTTTTTCTTTTATTAATGTGCACTGATGAATTGTGCACAAAAAGATGTGGAATGTGTATTAAGAGTGTAAATAGGGTTGATATTGATTTCATGTTGACTTTGGCCCTGTCCCAAATGGGCCCCTCACTGGCTTCCTTCGAGTTCACACTTTGGTGACGTCATGCCACATAGACTGTCGGGGAGTAGTCCACTGAATCAATCACATTAACTTTGTGTTTAAGAATAAATGGACAGTTACTTCATGGAAATTTGCAAGAGCTTGCTTGCATGTAATTTTGATTGTTGTAGTCAACAGTTATATCTAGTTGTAATTACATAATAATAATTCCTTCAATTTATGTAGCACTTTTATGGATATTTCCACAGATTTTTAACATAATGTATTTAGTTTGCTGATGAATTGAGTTCATACAGTTAAACTATAACCAATTAAGTATAAAAGAGTTTGATACATTTTTTTCTCAAATGCAACAGACAGCTTATACGCTGTTTTTAAAAGAAATTAATACTTTTATGTAGCAAGGATGCATTAAGTTGATCAAAACAGGCATTGAACACAGTTATGAGGTTACAAAAGATTTCTATTTGAAATGGATGCTGTTCTTTTGAACATTATATTCATCAGAACCCTGAAAAAATGTATCACGGTTTACACACAAATATTAAGCAGCACAACTGTTTTTAACGTTAATAGTTAAAAAAAATGTTTCTTGCGCTTCAAATCAGCATTGAATGATTTCTGAAGGATCATGTAAGACTGAAGAGCTTTGTAATATTTTAGAATATTACTGTTATTTCTGTATTTTTGATCAAATAAATGCATCCTTGGTGCGCATTAGAGACTTTTTTTTTTTTTTTAAACATAAAAAATCTTACCGAGCCCGAACATTTGAATGGTAGTTCACTTTTACACACAGCTATTATATTTTAGGTAAACATGATGTAAAGAACCTATGTGGGACGTTGCCTTTCTTGGTGTATTATGTTACTACTTTGGTTAAATGGTTCTTTCTCTTTCCCCCCAGGTCTCTCCAGGACCAGGAAGGAGCACGGCCAGCCCTGTGGTTAGTGCCTCTTCGTCAGCATTGGCTGAGGCAGGGTCGGCTCAGAATGAAGCCGTGACCTCTCCTGAGAGCATCGCTTCATCATCTGGACCTCCTGAACAATCAAGCAGGTTGACACTTCCTCTGCCCAGCCGAGAGAGCCAATCACAGCCGGCCACCACGTCAGTGTCCCCTCCCACATCAGAGCCCAGTCCTGTGGAGTTTGACAGCGCCATCAGTTACGTGAATAAGATCAAAAACCGATTTTTGGACAACCCAGAAACCTACCGGTCCTTTCTGGAAATTCTACATACATACCAGGTGAGAGCAAACCACATTTTTGTTCTGTTTTTCTCTAGGTTTGACCCTACCTGCAACCTTTTGTACTACCAGCCCAGGGGCCTCTTTTATAACAGTTGCGTTCGCACAAAACAGGCCCTTGGAAGAGGCGTATGCTACTTCCTAGGCATAAGTTGTGATTTATAAAAACTAACATGACAGGAAAATTTTGGCGCATCTATACGCAAACTCTGGCCCATGCGTACAAACATTTTGGAGACCGAGCATTTTGGTGACACCGATGGTGAGCTCAGCGACTGACGGCAGATGAAGGAAAACCACTTTAAATCCTCATTATAAATCATAAATACAGTGCATGTTCACAATTACAGTTTAAATAAATAAGAATGATTTAAACTCTGTTTTTTACATTAAAGGAGCACTTGAATTACATGAAATCATTATCCAGAAGTTACAAAAAAGATTATTCTCTAATAAATAGAAATATTTGTTGTGGATGCAATGCTTTTGAACACTTTTCCTGTGGCATGCTGTGTTTTAACTGCAGCGAGCATTGCTATAGGCGCATGATAAAAGCAGAACTCGTGGTCCGAGAAAATATTTTCACACGAATAATGATCAATAATGTGCAATCTGTTTCCATTAAAAATATAAAGCAATTACAAATACTATTTGGCCAGTGGATAAGATTGAGAGAAACTTTCTCTAAAAATGTATTTTGTATTATTTTAATTCATTTATTCAAAAACAAGGCAAGGATAGGCTACTGAATTATTTTTTTATTTATGTAATGTGACGGCACATCCGTACCTCATATTTTCCTAATGTCTTGTACTGTTAAACATGGTATCACATGGATTAATATGCATATGCAAATGCTATGCAGATGATGTTATACATACCGTAGTAAAACTCCATATATGGATATTTCAGGGAGGAGACTGGGTGGAGATGCGTGTGCACTCAATCTTCCACTGACTAGGTTTTATAAAGGGAATTTTGCCCAGGCTGTGTGCGTGGGCTGCCTTGAGGCTGAGACTAGGCTACCACCTACTAGCGCTAAAGGAAATAGGCTCTTTGACTGTTTTCTTCCTCATCTTATAAACTTATCGATGTTCATCGATTTTGGGCATCCTGTGTCCATCTGCAGAAGGAGCAGCTGGAGGTGAAGGAGAGCAGAGGCCGTAGCACTGGAGGAATGACCGAAGATGAGGTTTTCTCTAAAGTGGCGAGCCTTTTCAAAGGTCAAGAGGATCTACTTGCGGAGTTTGGCCAGTTTTTGCCTGATGCAAAGAGATCTCTGGTTAGAAAATTACCTTTGTGTACTTCTTACATTTGTCTTTTGTCTTGCATTTGCATCGATTGCAACACAATGATTTTCTCTTAAACGTTTTCAATTGTGTACACCACCATTCAAAAGTTTGTGGTCAGGAAAACTTTTTGTAAAGAAATTAATACTTTTATTGTATTATTTGTATTAAATTGATCAAAAGTTGGCAGTAAATACTTTTATAATGTTACAAATTATTTATATTTCTAATAGTTTTCAACATTGATAATAATAAGATTTAAAAAACAAACAAAAAAAAACAATCAAATCATCATATTAGAATGATTTCTGATGGATTATGTGACACTGAAGACACTGAAGGAGTAATGATAGTGAATAAACTTTAGCAAATAAATGCAGCCTTGGTGAGCATGAGGCTTCCTTCAAAAACAGAAATACAAATCCTACTGACCCCAAACTTTTAATGGGTAAAGTGATTTTTATAAGGACTACGTCTTTGATTCCAGTTCACTGGAGGTTCTTTGCCTGGCAAAGACCATTTGAAGAAAGCAGAGGAAGAGGAAATGAATAAACAAAGCAAGAAGAGACCTAGGCCCATGTTGATGCCCCACATGACCCCGCTTCTGAAGGTCAGAGTTCACTCATGTCAATGCAAGGATCCTGTATACCTCTGTATCTGAAAGACTTGTTTAAATATCTCACAATAAATGTGGGTTACTAATGCTTAAACCAACCTTTTTATCCATGTAGAAAAAAATGAAGTATTCCTGTTCCAAGGACCCGTCTTTTGCTGCTGTAGGAAAACATGGAGTCCTGCGGGAATTCACATTTTTTGACAAGGTGCGTTTCATAGACCCAGTTCTAAGCGGTAGCAAGTCAGCCGTTGCCTTAGGATTTATTGCATAGTCTCAACCATTGAACAATTTCATTTATTTACATTTTTAGGTTCGTCGTCTGCTCAAGAGTCAGGAGGTGTATGAGAATTTCTTACGCTGCATAGCCCTGTTTAATCAGGAAGTGGTTTCAGGGGCCGAACTGCTGCAGCTTGTGACTCCATTCTTGGGGTAAGACAGATTTAAAAGAGGGCATGTTTGTTTAATCCTATTTGTGTTCATATGGTGCATTTTGCAGCCCTTATATGACATTCATGAGTCATATACCACTGGTGTCTCATTCTGTAGGAAGTTTCCAGAACTGTACACCCAGTTTAAGTCATTTTTGGGTGATAAAGAGCTGTCTCATGCCATCTCGGGCCTCTCCGATCGCTACATGGAGGGTGGAGGCAGAGAAGTGGATTACGCCTCCTGTAAACGCCTGGGTTCCAGTTACAGAGCCCTGCCTAAGACCTACCAGCAGCCCAAGTGCAGTGGCCGAACTGCTATATGCAAAGAGGTACTGCACTTTCACTGGATATGGAGACAATTATGATGTCATACAAGCAATGTAATATTTGTACTGTAATTATTACAGTGGTAACAATATAAAATACCATGTTACATTATATTGTTATTTGTATATTTGTGCATGTATAAATGTGTAATAAATGTCTTATATTGTTAAAAATGTAGTAATTATTAGGGGTGTAATGATACACTCATGTCACAATTCGATACAAAACAGTACTGAACTCACGATACAATACTATCAAGATATTTTAAGCCAAAATAAAGAAAAGGGTTTTTTTTTTATACAAGAGAAAATCGCCATCCACACAGCCGTTGTTGTTTCGAGGAGAGGCGTTAATGATGACACAAATCCTAGGTTTGTCCTGATCCACAGATATTGGTACAAATCTGCAGAAATCTAAATCTCCATGAATCATTTGGAAAAAGGGGTGTTTCAGCCCCCACACTGCACTCTTTTTCAGCTCAATTTGAATGGAAGCACTTATCTGAAACAGCTCTTTTTCCAGGGTGCCTGGAAACCCAGAGGTGTTGTCGCTGAATCTTGTTTGTAAACAGTAATTCTATCTGAAGATAATAAGCTAGATATTCATGACAAATCTGAAGTGGCTGGTGTGCCAGAAGAGCAATCAGATACTGCTACATCTATGAAGGCTTCAGTCATGGGGTCAGAGAAACCTGATAGTAGTCCAAGCAGTTCAAGATAATTTTCTTTGTTTTAGGTGCTGAATGATACCTGGGTCTCATTCCCTTCTTGGTCTGAAGACTCCACTTTTGTGAGCTCCAAGAAAACACCATATGAAGAGCAACTTCATCGCTGTGAGGATGAGAGATTTGAGGTAAGATGATCTTATTGAAAAATATCAGTAGGTTTGGGTTTCAACTGAAACTTAGTTGAGATGGATATTGATTAGGTTTTTTTTTTACCTCGTAGCTGGATGTTGTGCTTGAGACTAATTTGGCAACGATAAGAGTTTTGGAAAGTGTGCAGAAGAAGCTATCGCGCCTTTCACCGGAGGATCAAGAGCGCTTCAGATTGGACGATTGCCTGGGTGGAACTTCTGAGGTCATACAGCGGCGTGCAGTCTATCGTATATATGGCGACAAGGCTCCAGAAATCATAGAGGGGTTGAAGAGGAGTCCAGCCACTGCAGTTCCTGTTGTACTTAAAAGGTTAACAAACAAATCTTATTTGTCATTTTCTCTTTCCTTTTTAATTCTTTCTCTTCTTGTTTCCTCCTGCCATCTCTCTTACACACAAAAAAACACCTAAACCCATAAGACTTTCGTTCAGTATCAGATAATCAAACAATTATATTTTTAATGAAATCTTAGCGCTTTCTGTACCTCCATTTAAAAAGTCTATTCACCCAAAAAATATATATTAAAACATTATAAAGTGATTGCAAAATAAATCTATTTAAAAATAGAATTGTGTAGCGAAGGTGAACCAAAGTATTTTGGAACTGCATGAGGATGAGGAATTGATTACATAATTTTTGGGTGAACTAACCCTTTCATATCACTCAAAGCACCTGTACAGTTTAACTTGGCAGCTAAATTAAAGGGATGGATCATCAAAAATGATGGCAATTGTAATTTTTAGGTGCACTGCCCATACTTTTTTTGCAGTCATTTTAGTCATAGACTAATTCCTTAGTCTAGCAGGGGAAAAAGCATTTTGATGAAAAGATGATTTTCTTGCTGCAGATTGAAAGCTAAAGAGGAGGAGTGGAGGGAGGCCCAGCAGGGTTTCAACAAAATCTGGAGAGAGCAATACGAGAAGGCATATCTGAAATCACTGGACCACCAGGGTGTCAACTTCAAACAGAACGACATGAAGGCTCTCCGATCCAAAAGTCTTCTCAATGAGATAGAGAGCATCTATGATGAGGTAAGTTTAGCGGCTCTTCTTTTTCTGCAAGGCTAACAGCTCAGTCTCAGGCTTTGGAGAAGAGCTTTTCCCATAACTATAATCTGTGAAAGAAACCATTTTGTCTGGTACACTATATTATTTTGACTGTAGTTGTGGTAATTTAGGTATATATCTTTATAGAGACTAAAGTCACAATGGAAGTCAATAAAGAACTAAAGTTGTGGGTGACTAACGTATTCAATGATGTTTAAAAGTTCTACTCATTAACTTAATCAGTGACATTTGATCTGAAAGTCAAAAGCATACATTTTTGTCCCCCCCCCCTGCATCTTACAAACACCTTTAAAGGGTTAGTTCACCCAAAAATGAAAACTGTCACCAATTATTTACCCTCATGTGATTCTAAACCCTTTTACTAGACCTTTTTTCCCCTTCCAAAGCGGCAGGAGCAGAGCACAGAAGAGGGCGGCGTGGGCCAGCAAGGTCGCGATGGCTCGGGCACCGGTTTGACCAGCGAACCCCACATGATCTTCACTTATGAAGACAAACAGATCCTGGAGGATGCCGCCTCCCTCATCATCTACCACGTCAAGCGGCAGCCCACCATCCACAAGGATGACAAGGACCACATCAAGCGCATCATCCAGCACTTTGTCCCTGACCTCTTTTTTGCCCGTCGCGGAGAGCTTAGTGAGACGGAGGAGTTTACGGACGAGGAGGCAGAGGGTGAGGACAGCACTGCTGCAGGAGGCGGAGTCTCGACAACAGGCGGCCAACAACAGTTGAATGGCGATTCCAGACGAAGACGATGCACTTCCCCTCAGAGCATGGACACCTCTACGCCCGCCCACAGCATGAATCCAGAAGGGGAGGCGGTGGATCTGCGAGACCCAGAAGCGGAGCACCAGAAGGAGCTGGATGGAGTCTACAACCTCTTCTTCGTCAATAATAACTGGTACTTCTTCCTGAGGCTGCACCAGACTCTTTGCTCGCGGCTGCTGAAGGTTTACAGGCAAGCTGAGAGACAGTTACTGGAACACAGGGCGGAGCAGAATCGGGAACGACTGCTCATGGGAGAGGGGCGCAGAGAAAAGGCAAATGACCTGGCAATGGAGCTGCGTCTAAAACAGCCAAGTGAGTAGATTTCCTGAATGATGCACACACTTACACTTCCATCTACAACAGCCTAGCATTGTGTCAGAAAGTTTTGCATTGGAAGCAACCCTCACATTCGCTTTGAGAGGGTTAAAAGTCTAGTTTTAGAACCAAATTAGCATTCTTGCAAAGTTTTTACAAGTAATGTCTGTTGTATTAGGTGAGGTGGAGTTGGAGGAATATTACCCAGCATTCTTAGACATGGTACGCAGTCTACTGGATGGAAACCTGGAGTCCACACAGTATGAGGACACCCTGAGAGAGATGTTCACCATCCACGCTTACATCGGCTTCACCATTGACAAGCTCATTCAGAACATCGTAAGACAGGTGAGTCAGAGAGTTGAATTGCACAAAGCTCAGTTGTTTGCGGGGTAATTTGTATTATTTCAAAGAGGCCATATTCTGTGCATTTGTGTTTTCTCCCCCTTGAAGTTCAATTATAACGTTACTCAAGGTTTCTTTCACCAAAGTAAATTCCACTTGTAATTTACAACTCTTTTTCATATGGCTGGTTTTGCTTTTTGTTAAAGGACCTTGGTTCTGATTCACCCATCTTAATTGAATAGTTGCTTAATACTGAATATGCAGTCATATGTAAATATGCATTTTCCAGTCTGATTTCTGGATTTAAACACACAAATCTTTGTATAAGTACAAAAAAGAGGGTAACACTTTGTTTCATTTGTTAACATTAGTTAACCCTTTATGACCTACGGGGGCACCTGTGCTCCCATTTACATGTCTCTGTTTAAGAGCCAATAGAAACTGAAACCAAATGGGTAGTACAATAATTATTTTTGCATAAAAATCAGATATGTTATACATTCAAATCAAGCCTCCAACATGCTCCTGTTGCGTTATGGAAGTAAAATAATGCCAAATGTTTTTGAAACAAAAAAGCTTGTTGAATTGCACTACTTGCAAGCATGGTATATTTTTCATTTTAATGCATTGTATTTTTATGGGCTGAAATTCAACATGGTTGTATATTTATGATGTGAATATTTCAATTCCAAACATTTCACACACATTTTCATTATTAAAAATTCAATAATCCATATTCACCTCTCAGATTTCACTTCCAAAATATTCATTCTGTTTAAAAATACAACCTAAAATATTCGACAGGCAATTTTCGGTCCATTTTATTTCGCTTTACAAATTCAGCGGTTCAAATTCGACAGAAAATTCAACAGAACTGCAGGAATAGCAATAGATTACCGAGCATAATCTCCATCTGCTGTTAGTTGTCCTCACTAGCCGGTGGTGCAAGCGGCTGTTGACAAAGACCAGAGCAATTTGTAGGGAGTCATTCATTCATTAAATGGATTTACAGAAATGGAGCAAGCGATACGTATGTGTTGATTATCAGGGCCAGTATATGAATGGTTAAAGCTGATAAAGCCACAAAAGCTATGTTTACATTTTCAGTCTTCACGGTTACTTTTGTACATGTAAATGTGTGTGAAATGTTTTAAATTGAAATATTCACATCATAAATATACAACCATGTTGAATTTCAGCCCTTAAAAATGCAAACATGGTTAATGCAATGTATACATTTTTTCAAGTAGTGCAATTCAACAAGCTTTTTTTGTTTCAAAAACATTTGGCACTATTTTACTTCCATACGTTGTTTTACGTACCCTCTGAGTCTACACAAATTACTTAATATGCGCACAGGCACTAACTAAAAACAAATATAGAGTTCACATGGCGTTTTCGCTCATAACTTCATGAAATATGCACAGATCGTAGAAAATGACACATCATTATTTATGGCAGATTCTCATGATTAAAGTGCATTGCATTGATCACAAGATTTTCCTCATGGCGGAGCAATTTAAAAATGCCCATTAGGGGGCGTTAAGGGCTAAACAAAAAGGCTACATTGGTTCCAAATGCTGTAACTTTTGATTACTTTATGCTATCACCACAAAATCTGATCCAGATGCCGCTCACATGAGCAGGGAAGCTTCACCAAAAAATAATTTATAATAAAAATTATATATTTTTTGTCTTTTGTCAGCAGTTTCTCAACACGAGAATGTCCTAATGTAATTTTATATTTTCTAAAAATGTAAAAAGTGTTCTATCAAACGATACCTACCTTTTGGCTCGCCTTGCTATAGTTTGAGTTTTGAGTCTTTGTGAACTGACATGAATATTTTTATTAACTAAGAATAACAGGTTAATAAATACTGAAACATATCGCTCTTTGTGAGTTAATACATTAACTAATGTTAACAAATGAGACCATATTGTGAAATGTTACCAAAAAAGAGTAATACACAGCATGATCAAAGCATGATCAAATTAAGAAAAGTGTCATAAATGAATATGCAAGGGATGAACAATTTGGCATGTTGTCAGTTCTATGGGTGCAGTTTTTTTGTGGCTGGTCAATTGGGTGATTTTTAGATTTATTTCAATGAATTGTTCATCCCTATTATAGCATCATAAGCGTGACATCTCGTAGCGTGAGTCTCTGTATTTACACAACTACATCAAAGAGCTTTTACTGTGATCAGGGTGTTAACATGCTCTTCTCTCTGATTGGCAGCTTCAACACCTGGTCAGTGATGAGGTGTGTCTGCAAGTCACTGAGCTGTACCTGTCTGAGAGGAAGAGGGGGGCTGCCGGTGGGAATCTCTCGTCCCAGTGTGTCCGTGCAGCTTGGGAGGCCAGTTACCAATGGAAGGCAGAGAGAGTCATGGCTGAAGAGAACTGCTTCAAGGTGCTTGACCTAATGCTGTCCCTTACGGTTTTCCTGCATTAAAATGTTTTTGGCGGCCACCAATACAAATTTTTGTCCCCAGTCACTCATAAACTCATAAATCACGGGTTTAAATTGTGAGTGATGTAGATGACTGCGGCGCTTATGACAGGGCGCATATAACTGAGTGACAGAGAGAACGATCAGAGAGCTCCTCCCCCACGCACACTCTCTCTGTCTTCAAAATAAGCACTGTCTTAGCTCTTTCTCATATTTCATATATTAATCA
Organism: Romanogobio albipinnatus; assembly: GCA_023566225.1. Classification (NCBI taxonomy): domain Eukaryota; kingdom Metazoa; phylum Chordata; class Actinopteri; order Cypriniformes; family Gobionidae; genus Romanogobio; species Romanogobio albipinnatus. The sequence goes on from CM042253.1 coordinate 44,961,218, forward strand.
AATCATAAGGTCGGAAGACCGAATCCATGTTGCACGTGGCGCATTCAGACAATTTTTTCCTTGAATTACCTCTGGCTGTGAATTGCGTTCAAAAAACTTTGACTCTTCTCTGACCAGCTGACATAAAGCATACTTTCATTAAACGGGAAACAAATTATATCCAGTTATGAAGTGTTTTCTGTGTGTTGACAAATATTTCACGATGTTCTAACAGACGGGATTCGCACCCAACGCGTCTGCTAAAGTCCGATTTGCGACCTGATGACTCATTTTAATCATTTTAACGACTGGTTAAAAGAACTGATCTGTCCAACACTGAACTAACAAATCAGTTTAATCATTTACTCAGAGCACATTTACTAAGAGTGGTTAGTAAGAATAAGTTTTAATTATCCACAGTATTTCAGCTTGTTTCTGTTGACAATGTGTAGTAAATAAATAGCCTAAAATCATTTAGACTGGTCAAACCAGAACAAAGTTGTTGTTGTTAGCGAGCTGATAATTTTTATTAAATAGCATATGGCAGAAAATTAGGCTATTTGTACATTTTTAATGCTATTTTTTTCATATTGAAATGATTATATACCAAAACAATCTATCTGTAAATAGTGTAACAAAGGAGGAACAAAAGAAACAAACATTGATATAAGACATGCATAATATGAGATATCAAAATAAGATAAGCAAAAAAACTAACCGTTTCTTTACATTTTTAAAATTTACGGTTAGTATTGCACTCGCAGATCACATGGGTATAGGGTACTTTTTACTGTGTGTGAGTGGATGACCATGGAGACCATTTTTGACCCAGGAAAAACCCTGCCCTATATATGACCAAAATGAAGATAGATATTTAATTTAAGATGTGGTATTCACCACCTCAGTTGCATTTATCTTATGAATTGTCATGTATGTTTTGTAATCGCTTTTAGTTTGTGATTTTCTTGGCTCTTTCTCTTGTTAGGTCATGTTCATTCAAAACAAAGGTCAGGTAACCTTAACAATTGAGCTGCTAGACACGGAGGAGGCCCAGGGCGATGACCCGCTTGATGTTCAGGTACGTCCTTGCAAAGTTCTGTTATTTTTACAACTGAAAATACTTTGGTTGTTTTTTCCTAGAAGTCTTTAAAGAATTAAATGTAATTGGTTTGGTGAGGCAGGAGTGTAATCTTGTTTTCTAGTGCATTCATTTTTGCTGTCTTTATTGGTGTTGTTTCAGAGCCTGTCTAATTACATGGAGCAGTATATAGGGACCGAGTCTGTGTGCTCTCAGGCAGAAGGCTACTATTTCAAGCCTGTGTTTCTACCCAGGTAAAACAACATTATGCACATGTTTAACCTGCTCTGTTTATGCCTATTCGTAGCCAGATGGTTAATAGTTAATTTCTTATTTTAAAGGTGCATGGTTTTGATTTTATTTCTTTAATAAGATGCAAAAAAATAACTCATCTGTACTGGTTCACTGTCTGTGAAGCTGCTCTCTGTGAACAAACACCCATAACGAGCGCACCAAATGCCGCTTCAGACAGTATGGCAGAGCCGCATTGAGTTCTCTTTCGCACTTTAACGGACATAAACACACAATGATGCCAAAATTCCCGTTTTGTCGAGTATCCTCAAGCTCAGTCTTAAATTATTTCAAGAAGTGTTAAAGGTGCCCTAGAATGAAAAACTGTCAATAGACATGGTTGATGTTTATATATAACCGAATACCGCAACAAATTTAATTCAAAGTTGTTAGTTTGCTCGGCCCATTTCCCCACGGACGGGCAGTTTTTCTAACCTGGGACAATATCAAGCAGGCTTCACTCAGCGTCTGATACTGAAGAAGGGGGCAATTCCAACTATATTCCCACAAGCAGTAATTAGTGATTTTATCCACTTCAGTAGGCCTACTCTACTGTCAAACTGTACTGTACAAACAACATATTTATGCGCTACCCAGTTCGCTATTTAGAGTTTGTGATTCAAAGTGAAGCAGCTATCACTGTAAAATCATACGGTGACACATTACAGTAATTAAAGTTAAAATGTTTTTACAATGGCAGTGAATAGCGACCGGGCTAAAATTATACGAAAGTATCACGCTATGATACAGTGAGACGCACGCGCCATATATGGAAAGTGTTCAGGAGGTATACTTTAAGGTTTTGCGAGAAAGAAACCGTATTATTCAGTCAAAATACTGAGCTCGGTCTTTAGAGTTCCTGTGAGTGCCTGCAAGTCGTCAGCAGGTGCTTATGCTTACTATAACTCGCACTGTTGTCATGGTACCCAGGATAAGCACACACATGCAGTATTTTGAGAAATCGGGCTCAATAGAAACAAATGTGACTCTTGTCTTGTCTATAAGGTATATGATAAGAAATAATACTAATAATATTAACCTCCTGAAGTGAATGTTGTGTGCCGGTTGTCATGACAACATTGCGTGAGTGGCTGCTGACGCACAGTGAAACAGCCAAGCAGAGCTGAACTTCACATTACTATTCATGACCCTTCCAAATAAGTCAAAAGACCATTTCTTTCTAGGGACAATTTCTAGGGTTGTAAATGGACCTGTAAAACCGTATCTGGACAATTTTAAATAAGCCACATACCCTCTATGTAGATATCAGAGAACAATTTAAAATGTTGTTTCAACTCCTTCTAGGGCACCTTTTAAATGAACGCAAAGAGTAAAATAGGATGTGTGTCAGATCCGGGTCATGTGCTTCAGATCTTAAAGTGACAGCAGCCTAATAAACCTACTGCTGTGATGTCAGTCATTAATGTTAATCATAGAGAAAATCACTCACTGCCCTTGACTGAATAACATTTGTAGTTTTAATAAGGATTAATCTATATTTAATTTATAATTCATGCAGTGAAGACTGTCAAGTGTTTAGCTGCTTTTTCAACATTGGGCCATGGTTCTCTTTGCTTACCCGGTCCATTCCGTCCCGATCCAGTCCAGCCGGTACGAATATCGATTAATTTTCCACTGTGGGGCTGTTAACTGCCGCTCTTTGGAATGTAATACAAATGCGTTAGTCGTTTCCTTGGTAATGCAGCGGTTTACTGATGATACGAGATGTAAATAGCAGTGATGATCAGATATTTATTTTATTAATAATTTGTGTTTGCATCACTCAAATAGCGTGCTTGCCTGCTACAGAGAAACTGATTGCCAGGCAACAGACAATTGAATAATCCTGAGTGGCGACATCACTAGCATGATAGATTTCCGGGCAGAGAATGGTTTGTAATCGTGCCGTGCTGTACCAAGCTCAAAGGTTTAGCTTGATTTTGCAGAATCATGGGAGTTGTTGTCTTCACCTCTACAGCCGGTGGAAAATAATCTGTTGGGCAGAAATCAAATTCATGGATGAGCTAATGTATTAAAGATTTATTAATGTTAGAGCCCGACCGATTTATCGGTCTGCCGATTTTACGGCCGATATGAGCCTGTCGCAGATATATCGGCATTGCCGTATGTGCCACCGATATGAACACGTGCTGTGAGATGCATAAACAAAATTATGTCAAAATGCCTGTCTTGTCGAGTATCATCATAAACATAGTCGGTTATGCCTTAAGTCAGGGGTCCCCAAACTTTTTTCTGTAAGGGCCACATAATTTTTCCTTTCTTTAATGGGGGGCCGGGTCGGTCAAATTACATGGGCCGGAGTGACTACCAGTATTATTGTGGAGATTTTATGATTTTAAATCTATTCATTAAACTAAAAATCTAATGTTTAGCATAACATTATAGACACACTTTCAAAAATGTTTATTGCCAACATACAGAAGTTATTACACGACCATTAACACAAGGACAACTTCAGAGCTGTCAAACATGGTTATGTGTCCTTATCATCTCTACGAGGCACCTTCAGTTCTGTCCCCTTTTGAAAAATACTGTTCGCTAGAACTGTACTTAGGAACTTTTTTAGGAACACATCTACAATATACATGCATATATTTTTATATATTCGTTTGCATGTGACCCGTGTTTAGACCCGTGTTTGTCCCTTGTCCGACCCTCACCCGTATCCGACACAGTTAGGATGTTTTTTTTCACCCGTTTCAGCAATATTCGCGGATCACCCGTCGGGTACCCGCCCGTGCAGGACTCTGGTTCAGAGGGCCGGTCCAAATGTGAGGGCGGGCCGTATTCGGCCCGCGGGCCGTAGTTTGGGGAACCCTGCCTTAAGTGAACGTAAACATGAAATTTGCCATCACCTCCAGCGTTTTTGGTAATTTTCACAAGTTTCATGGCCCACAGAATATCTTGTGCGAATATTCTGAACATGCAATGTATCAAAAGAAAGAACAGAGCCTCTGTTTTATTCTAGCTTCATGCATTCTTTTTTTTTTTTATCAACACTTGAATGTGGGTAAGTTTCATGAAAAAAAAAAAAAACATTTTGAGCAAAAAGCTGAGAATCACATTTTTGTCAAAGACTACATAAAGATGAGATTCAGAACGATGATCAAAGCAGATGGTGTAGATCGAGTTAATCAACACCACCAAAGCTTCACAGTAGAGGTCTACACGGATGACCCGAGACACAAGGTTTTGTTGAGACACTATATTTTAAATGGTCAGCCGGTTCCGGGTCTGGTCCCAATCTATTTCTTCGGGTCCCAGATCTGTTTAACGTTGTGTGTAATAGCCAAGTCGATCGGACACCCGGCTGTGATCAGGGTCAGTCAGCGTTGTCTGTGTTTTGTAACATGCAACTTGTACAATTAGAATGAGAAAAGTGTGAGCCGGGAAATAAGGTGAAAAAAACACAAGCATGCCCAGCCGTCAGAAGCAGAGCGGGCTGAGTTAATGCAAGCTCACGGTGATCAGGAGTCTTCCTGTTTCTATGTGTACAGCAGTAAATGCAAACAAACTTAAAATCTCAAAATGCTTGCAGCCTTGCACAGTGCACACTCACATTTAAAGGTCCCGTTCTTCGTGGTTTTTTGAAGCTTTGATTGTGTTTACAGTGTGCAATATAACGTGTTCATGTTTCGCGTGTAAAAACACAGTATTTTTCACACAATTTACTTATCTGTATACCGCTGTTTTCACTGTCCTAAAAACGGCTGATGACTTCCTTGTTCTATGAAGTCCCTCCTTCAGAAAACGTAACGAGTTCTGATTGTGCCAGCGGTTCCCGTGTTGTGATTTGACCGCAGCTTAGCGCACGTGGCACGGTTCCTGTGTTGTGATTCGACAGCAGCTTAGCGCACGTAACTTGCACGGAAAGGTCACGCCTCTTAACGGGGTGATGTATGCGCTCGATCTCTACAGCGTCCCTGTGAAAGCCAAACAAAGGTGATTTGACTCCGGGATGAAAGTAACAGCGTCTCGACGACATGGCGACAAACACACTGAAACGCAACACTTCCTCTTCTCCACGTGGGACAGCAACAAGACTGCCCTCTTTTTCGCGTATTCTTGTGGGCGGAGGTTAGTCTGTTATACTGTTCGACTGACGTAATTAAAGCAGGCTGTACCAGGATGTAGTCCAAGCCGGCCGTTCGCTGTAGGCTTTGAAAGGGAACTTCTGTTAAATAAAATATCTCGCTTGGCATTGAACTTTGAGCTTTATAATTTTACAGGTATTATTTATGCTCTAACAGCAACATTACACACTAACTAAAGTTTGAACAGTGGGATCGCGAAGAACGGGACCTTTAACATATTCATGTGACAGTTGACCTTAGATTTTGTTGCTGATTTGAAATGTTTTCTATGCGTGTTAAAAAGCATTGGCTACATTTCAGGTTGCTCCAGCAAACATGCATGTGCAGTCTCGAATCGCTCCATAATAATATAATGAATTAACCGTCTTGTTATATCTATATTTCTGGTCAGACTCGACTCAGAGATGATTTTAAATGAGTAATGCTACCGTCTGCAGCCATGGCTCTGAACGAGCAATCGTTATTACATTTCAAAAGGGCAAATAGTTGAATTTATGTGAGTTGACTCGAGATACAAAAAAATGCAAAAGTTGCATTTGTCATCCGTCCCCGTGACAGCAAGTGGACTTTTGAAGCTGGAATAATGAGTGGATTAAGCATGCTTGGCAAGAGAGGAATAACATGGATAGAACTTTCTTGACAAGGAGGATTGTATGCATCATAGTCAGGTACAAGGGAGAAGGCTGCTAACTAGAGGTGAGACAAAAAGTTAGGTAGCTAAGACAAATTTTTGACTTGTCAATAACAATTTGCTGTGGAATATGATCGGGTCCAGTCGGGTCTGTGTCTGCATGGACCCAGCTTTCAAATAATAGACGGGTCCGCTTCGGCTCTGGGTAGTACATTTATGGCATTTCTCGGTTGGGCTCGGATCTGGGTCGGTTTCGTATAGCACATTTACGGGTCTCTTCGGGCTCTTCGTTTTTGGACCCGTGAAGACCTCTACTTCACAGTCCTATAGCTCATCCTGGGTCGACATTTCATTCAATAATAAAGCCGTTTTGATTTATGTGCTGTTCAATGTTGATGGTCAAGTTATTTTGCATATGCATCTGCTGTTTCTGCTGCTTCTTCCCCTGTGTTTTGATCAGGGTCTGGCCAGGCGAAAGTAGATTGACGTGTGTGTCTCACCTTTAGGAATCTGAGGCATTTCCGTGGCTGGCAGCTCAAGCAGGTGGAAGCCATGCGCTGCCGGAGGGAGTGGCATCGGAAGATGGGTGTGGAGACAGCCGGGAACCTGGACTGCCGTTTCAAACTCAACACGCACAAGATGGTGTTTGTGATGAACTCCGAAGACTACATGTACCGCAGAGGAGCCCTGGTGAAGGCTCGGAGAGTACGTAGATAAAATCAAATTGCTAAAAAAAATGCAAAAACAAATCCTGATGTATTGAACTTTACTGTATTTATTTATTTTTTTTGTCCCGTCTTTCCCGCTAGTCCCAGCACAGAGTAGCACAGACCCAACATGAGCGCTTCGATCAGTGGCACCAGGGCTGGTTAAGCGAGCACGTGTCCCCCGCCGCCGAGCGCAGTGTGAAGGACTGGCTCATGGGAGACGAAGATGAGGACATGATCCCTTGCAAGACCACCTGCGTGTCCATGCAGGTCAAAGGCTTGCATGTCAACAGGTACCAGGTGCACTACAACAGCAAGGCCCCCGCCTCACCGTAACAACCTCAAGCCTTGGGACGGATTTTTGTGATCTCTTTCTCTCTTTGTCTCTTTCTCGCTCACTCATTCTCATGGCCGAGATTAAACGTGCTCGTCCGAAACGCGGCGAACAGACAGGAGTGGTTTAAGGAGGACAGACAGCTGCTCAAAGGAGGGAATGCCTCATTGAAAAGCATCACATCTCGACACTAGTCCATCATGATCAATGCCGTCACCAGACGTTTCAGAAATGTGAATGTCAAAAACTTTTTTTTTTTAAGAAAGTCCATTGTAGTTTTTAGCTCCTGAAACCAGAGTTTTGTTTTGTTTATACTGAAGTATTGAGAGACTAGGTTTAAAGTATGTCTACAACATCTGTATGTCTTTTTGTACAGTACAGTCGACTCAAGAGCTCGAGCAATTGCATATATACAGCAGAAAGATTATTCTGTGTGCATTTTCTTGGCTATGAATGATGACTTGGAAGAATTATGTTTCTCTGGTGCACACTGGCATCTTATCCGTAACGTCCTCGTTTTAGTTCTGTTTTGTGTTCTTTGTTATCATCGTCTCTTATAACTGAACAGAGGATTGCCAGTGTCGCCCGTCAATCGCTGCTCATGATTTATAGTCGATTTTGTTAAACATCCAGATCATGTATCATATCAATCTCGCCAAATCCTTGCTTTTGTTTGGTGTAATTTTTACATATTAAAACAGAAAAATGACAAAATATCAGTGTTTTGAAAAAAAAAGAATGTATAACATTTATCCTGTATCAGTTATCACGAAATAAACAACCTAGTTGTGCAGTTCTTAAAGAACGGGTTATGATTCTTGCTGAGTTCTCACATTTGCTAGGCTGACGTCGTCTTACTGATTATAGGGCGTGTTTCAACAGAAACAGGAAAGAAAATGCCTCTGCTCTCAATTGGATAGACCTACAACCAATCAGAGCAACGGAGTAAGTGACGTATGTTGAGCGACGCATAGTTGTCAACAGAACTCAACTGCACGCACGCTGGAAGAAGTAGAAGAAGATGAGTGTAAACGATCTTTGCTGGTGTTGTAAAAAAGAATTTAAGGATACACCGAGTACTTGCCAGCACGATCATCATTTCTGAGAGAAATAGTAAAGGTGAATGCATATACGAACAAGTTCTGTTTAGGATTAGAACGAATTCAACCCAAGCACTCTTTGGTGATGTGGATGATTACGTTACTGTTGATCATCTGTCCATCATCTTATAAAGCCCGCCCTGACAATTTGATTGGTCCGAACAGCTCTGGGTCGAGCATAGTTGCTCCACAACGGATCAAGTCCAGACCGAACTTCCTGACCTCAAATGTTGTGGGCGGGGCTAAGTTCGGCTGGGATCCAGGCTACACATTTGCATCAGTAAACTGTAAATTTGGTATAGAATTTTTTTGTTTGTTTGTTACTTTTTAATTGTAATATATCTATAGATACTCTAGTGGGAAAACCAACTTGTAATGTAAATATAAGTTGTGTTTTGATATCAACCAAAGAAAGTGATATTATTGTGACATTATTTTTAATTACATTTGAATTTTTTTAAACTCTAATTCAAAAATTTGTACCCTTATTATACAAGAAAATACTGAGTAATATTAATTAACAGCATGTACTTATTCTATAATTAGGGAAAGGGTTTAGTTGCTTGTGCATAATTTACTGTGATTACTATAGTAAGTACATGTAAGATATCTAACAAAGACATTGTAAAATAGTGTTACCATCAATTTAATATGTATGTGATAATAATAATTTATTTATTTTTAAATAAAAATACCATATAAATGAAATGCGATGCAACAAATACTAGCATGATGCATAGATTTTAATGATTTGATTGAATTTAAATCTTTTTCTTTCGTTTCTTTTTATTGTGGGTCAATGTGCTTAACTTGAAAATATCACATGCTAGATGATCTTCAGTAACCTTCATTTTATTTTATTGTTTTTCTGTTGAATTTTGGGGATTTTTGAAATATCTTGGCTGTTTAATTTTTTGCGGGGTTGTTGTTTTTGGATATTATAAAAAGTTTCTGGTTGAGGGTTTGAGGAGCTCAAATTTGCTAGACAACAACTTTTATTTAGGGCTTAATCAAGTTCAGAACCCCTTTCGCTCTCCAAGAGTTTTTCTCTTTTTCTTTTTTTGTTCCTCTTTAATGAACTTCAAGAAAGTTAGTTTCCTGCCATCATAGGACCAAATGGGTGCTTCTTCTTTCAGAGCTTATAAATAAACCCAGGGGTGAACTGTATATTTACTTAGAACGAGTTTGTTAGTTCTCTTTGTTAGTTGCAAGATCTAAACTGAGTTTGACATGACATGACTTGCCCCATAGCAATCATTTCTGTATGAGAAAATACTTTTCTATACGATTTTGCTTGTTTTGACTTCTGTTCAAATCAAAACATTTGATGAACTTTATTTCTTTTTGATTGAGTTTTGGCCCAGCAGGGGGTGTCATTTGCCAGTTGGAGGATGAACACTTCATGTGTGGTGGGTGTGGGTGGCCTTGAACGACAGAGCGAGAAAAAGAGAAGGCAGTGAAAAAAGGAAAAACGGAGCGTAAAATTGCTGCAGTCATGGACTTGCGCTCAGAACTGCTCAAGTCCATTTGGTACGCTTTCACCGCTCTAGATGTGGAGAAGAGTGGAAAGGTGTCAAAGTCACAACTAAAGGTGAGCTGCAAATCCATTAATGCACTGTGATACAACTTTAGGATGCTGAAAAATGGGGTTCCATACGGCTCTTATATCTCAAGGTCTTAAAAATGTATTCCTCAATCTGAAAGAGAACAAAAGATCAATGAATTACGTTATTTTTTTCCTTCCTATGTTATGCTTATGCTTAAAAAATGCTGTGCACTTGCTTTAACTGCTTGCGATGTGTTTCCTGTGTCAGCAAGTGATCAAATCATCAAATGCCACATGGTGAACTTGCTGAATATCTGGGTCACAGGTTTTCATTTACAAATTTATAAAAGCAGCCTACCTTAAGAGGTCTGTGCATTCATACATTTAAATATTTGTATGGAAAGGCAAAATTATGTTGTTGTTTTTGTCTGTTTATGCATTTTAAAGTGCAAATTATGCCTGATCTCATTGGCCTTGTGGTTTCTGAGTTTCTAGTTTTGCAAAAGTGTGTATTCAACAAGCATATACTGCAGTACATAACCTTGTTATGTTTGTACAGATGCTTTTGTATGGATGTACGGATTGTTGCTTAAGTTTAGTCCCATGATTAGGTTTAGTCCAGTTCACATCTCAAGATGACCAGCTGTAATGGGGCATCTCAGAGCATGGGGCATTGTGGGTCTGAAGCGGTAAATGAACTCAAACTGATCGACTTTGAATCTTCAGCTTTGAGAATAGTGGCCACCGGATGTGTTCTCTGAGATCCGAATCTTTGTTTGATCTACCCCTCTCTAGAGGAGACACATCAGACACCCCTAAACCTGCTGCTAACCACAGGACTACCATTTACTACAAGCTATTTTCTGTTTTCTTTTTTCCACTTCATTCCACACTCTCATCTATGTCGTTTTCAAAAAGCATTTAGAGAAGTTCCTGAGCAAAGTTAGAGAAGTAACGCAATGTAGCCCTGCTGTTGCCGAAAGGGTTTAGTGATGCTTTGGAATCTATTCTTCAAAATCTTGCCTATTGTTGTGTCTCGTACACTGTAAACCCGAATAAGTTGAGCTAACTCAAACGTTTTTTTGAGGCAATCAGTTACGTCATTATGATGTTCCCAATTTTAAGTAAGCAGAACTATTAAGTTTTGAGTTTGTAGTAGTACTCATGAATGTTAAGTACCGAGTTAGCTAACTCATACATTTTGATAGCAATTAACATAAAATATTTAGTTAATTAACTTTTTTATTTTGAGTTCAGATCTAATGAGTTTAGTTCACTGTAAACCTTAATAAGTTGTCAATACGTTTTTTTTTATTTGTATTATTAATACAAACTAATTCATAAAATCCCAACTTGCTCATTTGCTAACATGTTAACAATAGCAGGGTATAGCACGTGATGGTAACCCTCCAAAACCCACATTAAAAGAAACTCTTCTAAACTAACATAAAACATGAATCACTACTAAATCTCCCTTACCATTAATCTTACTATTGCTATGAACAAAAAACATTATTAACACTTAATCTTAGCATTTACTCTCCCTTTTGAGTGCCATGGGCAAAGCATGCTGGGAAATAAAAAAAATCTCAGCCCAGTTTCAGTTAAACTCAAGTTTAGTTACTTAAGTTTATTCAACTCAAAACAATGAAACAGTTCAGTTAACTTGAAATTTGTCTGTGCTGTGAACTCAAAAGTGAAAGGAAAACAGTTAATTTAACTGAACTCGTTTAATTTAAGTTTGTCCTACTCAAACCAATTAAATATTTTCAGCGTTAGGGCTTACAGTGTAGTATTTCAAAGCATTAATAAGTAAATGACTTATGATACCAATGTCATGAATTCAATCAAACCTCTGTGAGTAGTGAATGCTAAAATGAATATGGATAAATACTTCTACATGTGGTCTGCCTCATTTCAAGATCTTGCATGTCTTTAGCATTCTTTTCTAATTTTGAAATTACGAATTTAGCTTTATTTAAAGATTGTGAAAGGCTGAATTGATCTATGAAGTATCAATGAAATCCCCTGTAATGTTTTGTGTATTTATGACTATTGGAGAATGTGGTTAAGATGTGTGCTGTTGCTCTGCAGGTCTTGTCTCATAATCTTTACACAGTTCTGAGTATCCCGCACGACCCGGCGGCTCTCGAGGAGCACTTCAGAGACGATGATGACGGTCCAGTGTCCAGTCAGGGATACATGCCCTACCTCAATAAATACATCCTGGACAAGGTACACAGCCTTGCTACATTCTCATACACTGTAGTAGCCATTTTGTTTTGAGAATTTCTGTCAGACAATATGTTTGTTCCTCTGGCACTCATACCAAAACAAAGGATAATTCACTGATTCTATGTTGTGCTTGTTGATATGGCAGTCATCATAAACTTTTGATAAAAGTCATAATTTATCATGAACATTCTTGCATTTCTTGATGTTGTAGCATGATAGTTTCTGACTTGAGAGTATGTCTCCTCTCTGTAAGGTGGTGGAAGGCACGTTTGTCAAAGAAAATGTGGATGAGCTCTGCTGGACTCTTACTGCCAAGAAGAACTATAGACCTGAGGGAAAGAGCATTTTACCTGGAAAAGACGCCTTCCGGCTCTGGTGTCTGTTCATATTTCTATCGGAGGACAGATATCCACTGGTCATAATCCCTGATGAGGTGAGAACCATGTAGGAGGAATTAAAGGGTTAGTTCCAGGGATGGAAATTAACTTTTTTGTCCACCGGCCACTGTGGCTGGTGGATTTCAAAATCTACCAGCCACTCAATGTTTTTATCAGCCACTTTCTTGTTTTTAACCGACAATGTGTAACTGCATGTGAAAATGAATACTACAAGCTCTACAATACTTAAGCAGTTTATTTAATCTCAAGTCTTCCAATGTGTTCAACATAAAGAAATGTATACATGCTTGGAACAACTTGAGGGTGAGTAAATGACAGAATTTACATTTTTGGGTGAACTGTCCCTTTCAGCAGTCATTCTGAACCAGTAATCACTTTTTTGAAAATTCTGAAATTCAAAAATGTTTAATGTTTTATTAATTTACTTAAATTTTGACTATATTATTATGTAATTATTTGTCCCATTTTTATCTAAATATTATTTTAATAAATGTCAAACTTTATATGGCAGGATTATTTATTATGTATGATTAAAATGATACATTAATAATAACATTAATTAGGCTATAATCTATTAATTAACCTGTCTAAAAATATATAATAATTCTGTCTGCCAAGCTCTGATAATGTATGGAATATTCTATAAATATATTATCCATTTAAAAAAACAATAGGCCTATACCTTTAGAAGCGCGGATGTGTGTGTCACCGCTGCTGCTTTAAGTCAGTCAGTCTGAGACACTGAAATGCTTCTCTGCAAAGTGTGCAGTTGGCCTGAGGTTCATCACGAGTTACTGGACAGACCCATTGATACCTTTTTTTCTATTCAGCCCTATATCTGGAGATCCTCTTGCGTTCAAATGGTGGACGCGACGCAAACTTTTTTTTTATTTTAAATAAAGCCGCTAAAACGCAACCACGCGCAAATTAACTTCTCTACTACTTATTGTGTATTTGATTTGAAACGCCACATTTTTTTTCGAAGGTGTGCCTCCTCTAAAAGTGTCCGCCGTCCAGGTGAAACAGTAGGCTATGTTATTTTTATTTACCCGCCACGGTGGCCGGTAGGTGAACAGAGTTTACCCGCTACAACACAAAATTACCCGCATTTGGCTGGTGGCGGGTGCTAATTTCCATCCCTGGTTAGTTCACCCAAAAATGAAAATTGTCATTACTTTCTCACCCTCAAGTTGTTTCAAACGTTTTCAAATTCTTCTGTTGAACACAAAAGAAGATATTTTAAAGAACAGACAGTTGACAGCACCCATCGACTTCCATAGTAGGAAAATAAATACTAAGGAAGTCTACCGTCAACTGTCTAGTTATCAACATTATTTAAAATGATCTTCTTTTGTGTTCAACAGAAGAGAGAAACTCATACAGGTTTGGAGTGAGTAAGTTACAACATTTCCATTTTTGGGTGAACTGTCCCTTTTATGTGTCTTATTTAATCATTAAAAGCCTTAAATAATCCCATAGTACACAGTTTTGCTATGCAGTACCAGATGTTTCTTTGCCTGGATTGAAGGCTGTTAAAGGATTAGTTCACTTTAAAATGACAATGTCCTAGTATTTTACTTACCCCCCCATCTCATCCTAGATGTTCATGTCTTTCTTTCTCCAGTCGAAAAGAAATTACGTTTTTGAGGAAAACATTTCAGGATTTTTCTCCACATCATAGCCTTCCATGGCAGCCAAAATGTTGACAAAAAACACTCCGACATCGTTGTTTTACCTTTTTTTTGGTTGCTAAAGGCTGTTTGTATTAGTCTTCGCACGAGTGCTTTGTAAACCCGTGGGCGGTACTTCCGCCTACGTCTACCGCAGGGGTCGGGAACCTTTTTTGACCAAAGAGCCATTTTTTCATTTTTGGTTAATGCATTTTTCCAAAAGAGCCACAGTAAAAAATGATATTAAATTGTTATTAAAAAACATGCTTTTTTCCCCAATAAAATTTGAACAATAGTAATTATTAGGTCCATAACTAAAAACAAACACATATGCAGCAAACAATAAATAAGTTGCAATATGGAATTAATTGTGCAGGGCTTTGTGAGGTTGAGTTATAAATCCTCTTAGTGTTTGTGAATGCACACAGTGCTTACATCTACTGTGTTTACGTGAATACTCGGCTTGGCATTTTGATATATTTCTGTAGCCTATTAATTTGATGTGCAGCCGAGGACAAAGCTGTGCTTGTCCGTGTTGCACTCGGAGCGTGTGCACAGCATCCTGTCAGTAACTTATCACGCTTTCGCGACTTATCACGCTTTTATAATTTATTTCCGTCAACTGAAATCTGCGTGGATTATCATAAATACACATTTATTTATCACAAGGGTCTCTACGGCAAAAGCGAAAGTACCTGCGAGTGAAATGTTTCGAAATGTCTCTTTTCACAGCAGACCACCAGTTTCAATAAAAGGATATATTAACGTTTATATAGCCTACTTTTAAATTTTCGCTGCTGTTCTAAAAATGGTTTTCGGTTACCTTTAACAAGCCACAGCTGCTTGAATAACAGAGCAGAAGCTGTTACCACAGAAACGTAAGTGGGTATTGATTGCTGTCGCGACTCGTGACACTCGCGAACAGCACTGAACACGCGCGGCCGGTACAACTTGAATATTAGCTATTATCATACGTTTCATTAACTTCGGTAGGCTGTACAACAAGGGAATTGTAATTGGCTGCTTTTTTCTGCAGAGAGCGGATCTCTGATGCGTCTCATTTTTTTCCTATCGATCATTTGTTGGTAAAGGGTGAGAGACCTGAGCCACATTATTTTTGTCAAAGAGCCAGGTGTGGCTCGCGAGCCATAGGTTCCCGACCACTGGTCTACCGTGACCTTTCTGACGTGATTATACAATCATTGGCACATCGCAGAGCAGTGCAAGATGAGCAATTTAGGCTAAAAATTATATTCATTTGAATTCTTTTTGTTGAAAATGACAGGTCGTTTCGCTAGATAAGATCCTATTCCACGTCTTTAAAGCCTTTTTGATTGCCATGGAAGTCCTGGAATGTTTTCCTCAAAAAACGTAATTTCTTTTTGACTGAAGAAAGAAAGACTTGGAATCTTGGATGAAATGGGGAGTGAGTAAAATATCAGGAAATTTTCATTTTGAAGTGAACTAATCCTTTAAATAGTGGCTCCAAATATTATTGGGTACTTAACCCACGCTTGATGTCACCCTGAAATCAAAATGTGCCCTCATGATCATAAAAATCAAAACAGCTTCCCCTCCCTCTTGCAGTGACATCTTTTCTCTTCTCTGAGAACGTGTTTACTGGTGTGAGGGCAGGATAACCTGTCACTCGCATGAGATCGACCAATAGGAAACCACTACCAACCAATGATCCAATCAATTCCAGATGGACAAAATCAAGTCCCTCCCTCTATTTTTTTTCTTGTTTGAGAAGCCTTTTCACTTGGATATACGTCACAATATAGAAGAAAAGACTATCGCAACTTCTGTTTCAAAAATGTATCAATTGAATTTGATTGCGTATCGAGCCAAGTGGCATTAAGATAAGGAGTTTCAAATTATAAAATGATAGATATATTGTTCAAAATGAAGACAAAAATACACATTCTAGTTGTCGGACGCTAATGGATCATGTTTATAATTAATGTGTTGAACTTCCCCTGTGGTTATTCTAAGAAGTGACTTCATGTGGACCAATTTGTTAACAGTCCAAAAATGCCTCAGAAATGTGAACTTAGTTCTGAGAAAAGCTCTAACATATTTTTAACATTATCTAATGCAGTGACAATTATACATTTTTAAGTTACTTACAAATACACCTAAAATACTTTATTACTAATTTTTTAATACTATTTAAAGGGTTACTTCAGTGATTTAGCATTACGCTTTGTATTTAAGCTGGGTCATTTATGTAGTAGAAATGTGAAATTATTTTTGTATTTTGGTGCCTTCTAGACTGAGAAAATACAGAAAATGTATTTTTGTCTCATGGATGAAAGACAACAACTCCCAGAATGCACTTGCTTCGCTGCCCTACAAAGCCACTCCGTACACCGTCGTTTTGATCTTCATAATAATACAATCATTTTGTTCAGTTAGAGAATAAACACTACAATTAAAAACTGAACGTGTCTTTACAATAAAGTGTGAGTGAGCCGAACGAAAGTCACAGGACAAACGCAGCAGGAGTCAAATTTCGTTCATCATTCGAGCTGAGCAGAGCTGAGGTAACGTTAAGCGCCAGTCTGGCACATTTTCAGATCGCATATGAAAGCTAAACTATCACAGGAATTCATTGAAAAGTCGAAACACTCACTTTACTCCGCACCGCTCCGTTATGATTGTCCGTGTGGCCGTCTGTCTCTTACATTCTGTGCGTGAGATCTCTCCCCTGTGGGCGGGTTGATAACATGCGGAACAGCTCCATCTAGTGGCTGTAGTCTTTAGCCTCTGGCCAAAAAATCCTCCGATGACGCAAATATCGTCATTTTGCGTCATCTGAGGATTTTTTCCAGAAATAAAATGCATAATTCTCTCGGATATGAGGGGGGGAAAGTGCCATAATTTTAATATACTACCGGATTTCTACTGATACAAAGCTTAATGCTAAATCACTGAAGTTACCCTTTAAAACTAGACTATATACTATATATATATATATATATATATATATATATATATACACATTTTGTACTGTTGTCTGTCCCTTGGTTTCATTTCTTTGAACAGAGTGTAAATCACATCAGCCGGCCGTAAACCTGCTGCTAACCACAGGACCATCATTTACTGCATGCTGTTTTCTTTTCTTTTTTTCCACTTCAACCGAAACTTGTAAAACCCTTTGCAGGTTTTTCAGTCTCTGACAAAATCATTCAGCCAGATCTTCTAGTGGTCTGTCATGTTCTCTTTATTTTATCTGCTTTTCATTGTGAATGGCATAACATGCCAATATATGCTTTAAATAGCTTTTGTCAGGAAGCAAGGGTGATGTTGGTGTCAGTGGGGAGATGTCAGAGTTGCATGGTTAATTTTTTTCTCTCTTTTATGTGTTTGTGCTGAATGCGTCTGTTTTCCCACCGCCCTTGTGCCGTTTCTTGTCTTGCAGCTTGGTTGATTTCCTGTGCCCCGTTTTGCAACTGTTGGTAAAATCATAATGTAACTTGTGACCGTTTCATAGAAGAGAAGTAAGAAGTAAGAGAGAATGGAGTAAAGACGATACATTTAAAGTAATTTCAATATTAAAATAAACATGTTTTGTATTGTGCCTGTTGAATGCCATATCTTTAGGCTGGCTGGTAAATGCTCAACAGCTGCGTCAGATATATCTGCTCTTATCTTCACAGAATCACTCATGAAAATGTTATTGGGTTTTTTTTTCACAGGTTGAATATTTACTCAAGAAGTTATGCATGGCCATGAGCGTTGAGCTGAACCTTGTTGAACTCGAGGACTTCATTTCCCAGGATTCCGTTCAGCAGAACGGCTTCACTGTATGGGCCTTTCTGGAGATGATGAATTCTGGGAAACTAACAAGGGGCATTGTCAAGGAAACCATCAGCATGGCAATAGAGGAGGTGTACAGGGAAATAGTGGGTGATGTTCTGAAAGAGGTATTAGCATTATCTATTATTTATACATGCATATATATATATATATATGTATGTATGTATGTATGTATGTATGTATGTATGTATGTATGTATGTATGTATGTATGTATGTATGTATGTATGTATGTATGTATGTATGTATGTATGTATGTATGTATGTATGTATGTATGTATGTATGTATGTATGTATGTATGTATGTATGTATGTATGTATGTATGTATGTATGTATGTATGTATGTAATGTATGTGTGTACTTTTTTTATATATAACACATGCATACACAAATACATGCATGCATGCATACATACATACATACATACATACATTCTCACACACACACACACATACATACATATAATTATTATGATTATTTATGTAATATTATTTATAGATATAGATGGATTGATTCTATATTATATATATACTTTTTTATATTTTTATATATATATGCACGCACACATGCATGCATGCGCGCGCACACACACATACACAAATGCATACATGCATACATACACACATGCATACATACATGCATGCATACACACACACATACATATAATTATTATGATTATTTTTTAATATTATTTATAGATGGATTTATTCTATTTTATATATATATATATATATATATATACTTTTTTATATATATATAACACACGCATACACAAATACATGCATACATACATACATACATACATACATTCACACATACATACACACACACACACACACACATACACACTTACATATATATACACACACGCATGCATGCATGCATACACACACACACACACATACACGCATACATATATATACACACACGCATACATGCATGCATGCATGCATACACGCATACATGTATATACACACACGCATGCATGCATGCATGCATACGCATACACACACACATAATTATTATGATTATTTTTTAATATTATTTATAGATGGATTGATTCAATATTATATTATATATATATATATATATATATATATATATATTTCTTTTTTTATATATATGCACGTGCACATGCACGCATGCATGCGCACGCATGCATACACGCATACATGCATACACACGCATACATGCATACACACACACACACACACACATATATGCATACACGCATGCATACATACACGCATACATACATACACACACACACACACACACATGCACACATAAATACATACACACACACGCATACATACATACATGCATACACACACACATGCATACACACATACATACACGCATACATAAATGCATACATACATACACACATACACACACACACAAATACACACGTAATTAAATTGTTTTTTGAAAAAGCAGAACGTTTTCTGTAAAGTTTGTGTTTAGGGGTAGTATTCGGGTTAGGGGTTAGAATATATAGTTTGTACAATATAATAATAATAGTCTATATATGGAAAGTCCCCATAAAACATGAAAACAAACATGGCTATGTGTGTATGAAAGAAGTCTCTTCAAGAATGGAAACCTAAAAGGAACCGGATTTATTTGAAATCAAATTTTTTGTAACAGTGTAAAAAGTTTTTGCTGTGGTTTTTGATCTAATGCTTCCTTGTATCAAGTATTAATTAATGTCTTTAAAAAAAATGACGGACCCCAAACATATACATACACATACATATGCACAGACGCATATAAGCATGCGCATACACGCACACAAACACACACACACATCTGGTTCACTATCTTTGTGTGGACTCTCAATAGCTGTAATGGATTTTATACTGTACAAACTGTATTTTCTATCCCCTTACACTAACCCTACCCCTAAACACAATCCTTATGGAAAATTGTCTGCATTTTTACATTTTCAAAAAAAACCTCTGGAAAATTTATAGGGACCTTAATTTAGGTGACACAAGTCCCCATGAGTCAGTGTTTATTCAGAAAAACATGAACACACACACGCACACACTTATATAAAAACAGTACCATTTCCAGAGAAAAACTTTTTATCCGTTATCCCTGACATAGGTGTGTGAGATATGATATATTGAGATTGATATTCATAAAAGTGTTGTGCTTCCTGACTCCAGGGATATCTGTGGAAGAAAGGTCAGTTGAGGAGAAACTGGACCGAGCGTTGGTTTACCCTGAAACCCAGCACTTTAATTTACTTCACCAGCGAGGACCGCAAAGATCGCAAGGGCAACATTCAGCTAGATGGAAACTGCTGTGTAGAGGTAGGGTGGTACGAGTGTCTGTGGTTAGCATGTGTTTGTTAGAAATAAAAACTGCCGTAGTATTAGTGTCACCTCCTATGAAAGCATATGAGACAGAAAGGAACTTGTCAGCATAATTAGTTGGTTATTGACGTTGTAGCCAGTAGGTCATGTTTCCCCACGCTGGCTATTAACACACAGTTCAAAGTGAACGTTTACTTCTGTGATGGTCACAGCCATGTGTGTAATGCTTCTCTGCTGAACTTTTAAGGTTCTTCCTGACCGAGATGGGAAGAGGTGCATGTTCTGTCTGAAGACGCTCACCAAGACCTATGAACTTAGCGCATCTGACACCAAACAGAGGCAGGAGTGGACTACAGGTCTGCATGACATATGATTTGGCTTTTTGGTCATTCGTCAGGTATTCTGTTTGTTTGGCCTCAAATGTGACTGTGTAAATGATAAGGATAGTTTGAAGATGTTTATTTCCCTGTCTAGTTTCCCTCTCTTCAAGAGGCACCTAGTTCATGCAAGGCACTTGTCACTACATTTTACAATTGGCCTTTGTTGTTGTGTAACCTTTAAACGCATTTTAAAAAATGTCAGTGTCACTGTGGTTTTCTGCTGAAACACCCTTTTGTCGGTGGAAACCTGTGACATTTCGAAGGTTGAATTTTTACTCGCAATAATTTCTAAACTGAAAATGTGCTCAGGGAAACGTTTTCTTGAGAGGTGTGATTGAACCTTCACCTGGTGAATGGGGGAAAAAAGGTGAAAAAAGAGAACCCCATACATTTACCAGAATATCAGATACTTGGGGGTGGGCTTTTTTAGACTTGGGTCAGTAAGATATCCTATAGCAACCACCCAGAACACTATAGCAACACCACTCAAAGTTTTTTCCCAATTTCTTTTCTGGCAGCTATCCAGACAGCCATCCGGCTCCATGTGGAGGGTAAAAATTCTCTTCATAAGGACCTAAAGCTGAAACGGCGTGAGCAGCGGGAACAGAGGGAGAAGAGACGGGAGGCGAAGGAGCAGGAGCTGCAGCGCTTGCGGGCCCTGCAGGAAGAGCGGGAGCGGAAGATGGCGGAGCTGGAGCTGCTGAAGGAGGCGCAGAGGCAGGCGCAAGCATTGCTGGAGCAGGACGAAGTCCGCAGACGACAACAGCACGAACAGCTCCAGCAGGCCCTGGAGATCCAGCTCAAAGAGGCTGAAGAGGTGAGCGTCTGCCTGTCTATCATTCTATCATCCTGTCTTTTATTCTCACTATATATTGTTCTGTCTGTGTCTGTCTGTCTGTCTATCTATCTATCTATCTATCTATCTATCTATCTATCTATCTATCTATCTATCTATCTATCTATCTATCTATCTGTCTGTCTGTCTGTGTCTATCTGTCTATCTATCTATCTATCTATCTATCTATCTATCTATCTATCTATCTATCTATCTATCATCTATCTATCTGTCTGTCTGTCTGTCTGTCTGTGTCTATCTGTCTATCTATCTGTCTATCTGTCTGTCTGTCTGTCTGTCTGTCTGTGTCTATCTATCTATCTATCTGTCTGTCTGTGTCTGTCTGTCTGTCTGTCTGTGTCTATCTATCTGTCTGTCTGTGTCTATCTATCTGTCTGTCTGTGTCTGTCTGTGTGTCTGTGTCTATCTGTCTCTGTCTGTCTATCTGTGTCTATCTATCTGTCTGTCTGTCTGTCTGTCTGTCTGTGTCTATCTATCTGTCTGTCTGTGTCTGTCTGTGTCTATCTGTCTGTCTGTGTCTATCTGTCTCTGTCTGTCTATCTGTGTCTATCTATATGTCTGTCTGTCTGTCTGTCTGTCTGTCTGTCTGTCTGTGTCTATCTATCTATCTGTCTGTCTGTCTGTGTCTATCTATCTGTCTGTCTGTCTGTGTCTATCTATCTGTCTGTCTGTCTGTCTGTCTGTCTGTCTGTCTGTGTCTATCTATCTGTCTGTCTGTGTCTATCTGTCTGTCTGTCTGTCTCTATCTATATGTCTGTCTGTGTCTATGTCTCTGTCTATCTATCTGTCTGTCTGTCTGTGTCTATCTATCTATCTATCTATCTATCTGTCTGTCTGTCTGTGTCTATCTATCTGTCTGTCTGTCTGTCTGTGTCTATCTATCTGTCTGTCTGTCTGTCTGTCTGTCTGTGTCTATCTATCTATCTATCTGTCTGTCTGTCTGTCTGTCTGTGTCTATCTATCTGTCTGTCTGTCTGTCTGTCTGTCTCTATCTATATGTCTGTCTGTGTCTATGTCTCTGTCTGTCTGTCTGTCTGTCTGTCTGTCTGTCTGTCTGTCTGTCTGTCTGTGTCTATCTATCTATCTATCTGTCTGTCTGTCTGTGTCTATCTATCTGTCTGTCTGTCTGTCTGTCTGTGTCTATCTATCTATCTATCTATCTGTCTGTCTGTCTGTCTGTCTGTCTGTGTCTATCTGTCTGTCTGTCTGTCTGTCTGTCTGTCTGTCTGTCTGTCTGTCTGTCTGTCTCTATCTATATGTCTGTCTGTGTCTATCTATCTATCTGTCTGTCTGTCTGTGTCTATCTGTCTGTCTGTCTGTGTCTGTCTATCTGTCTGTCTGTCTGTCTGTGTCTATCTATCTGTCTGTCTGTCTGTCTGTGTCTATCTGTCTGTCTGTCTGTCTGTCTGTCTGTCTGTGTCTATCTATCTGTCTGTCTGTCTGTCTGTCTCTATCTATATGTCTGTCTGTGTCTATGTCTCTGTCTGTCTGTCTGTCTGTCTGTCTGTCTGTGTCTATCTATCTATCTATCTATCTATCTGTCTGTCTGTCTGTGTCTATCTATCTGTCTGTCTGTCTGTCTGTGTCTATCTATCTATCTATCTATCTGTCTGTCTGTCTGTGTCTATCTGTCTGTCTGTCTGTCTGTCTCTATCTATATGTCTGTCTGTGTCTATGTCTCTGTCTATCTATCTGTCTGTCTGTCTGTCTGTCTGTGTCTATCTATCTGTCTCATCTATCTATCTATCTATCTATCTATCTATCTATCTATCTATCTATCTATCTATCTATCTATCTATCTATCTATCTATCTATCTATCTATCTATCTATCTATCTATCTATCTATCTATCTATCTATCTATCTATCTTTTATTCCATCAATCCATCTATCTATCCATCCATCTATCTATCGTTCTGGCTTTTTATCTATCCATCTATCATCTATTGTTTTGTCTTTTTATCTCTGTCTGTCTGTCTGTCTCTCTCTCTCTCTCTCTCTCTCTCTCTCTATCTATCTATCTGTCTGTCTGTCTGTCTGTCTGTCTGTGTCTATCTATCTATCTATCTGTCTGTCTGTGTCTATCTATCTATTGTTCCATTTATCTATCATCTATCTATCTTCGTTCATCTATCATTTGTTCGTTCTTCTATATATCGTTCGTTCTGCTATCTATCTATCGTTCTATCCATCATTCTATCTATCTGATATTCTCTTTTAGTAAGCCCTCTCCCCATAAAAAATTTAAAACTTTTTTCTAAACTTTCAAACAAGGCTTTTGTCAAATCATTAAAAATATGTAATGATAAACTTTACTTTTCAAGGTAAAAATTACAGTTATGCATTTAAGTTCATTTTAACTAACTACCTTACATTTAAATACAATTTGAAATTCTGAATCCTGTTTGTTACCTGAATTTATTTCAGGAACTAAATTGTAATTTTAAAGCATTCTAAATTAATTTCTGATAGATAGATATATAGATAGATGGATAGATAAGACCATGTGAGGCATATCGCTGTTTGGTTGTGTGCAGGCGCGGGCGAGCATGCAGGCAGAGATGGCGCTGAAGGAGGCCGAGGCTGAGAGACAGAGAACACGAATCCGAGAACTGGAGGCCATGCAGCAGCGGCTAGAGGAGGCTTTACAACAGGAAATCAAAGCCAGGCAGGACGAAGAGGCCTTCCGCTATGCACAGGCTCGGTGAGCAGCAGCATGCAAACGCTGTTGAGCAATACACCCATGCTCAGTTTCACACACAAACACTCTGCTGTTATAATAATATTACATTACATTTTCTGATAAATGTGCTGTGTTGTGTCTCACAAAACAAGTTGCCAAAACTCTTCAGGGAGGAAATATAATAGTACAAAGTATCTCCCCTGTAAATTGCATGAGGTTATGAAGGAATTAATCAAGAGGAAGTTACCAGAGGAAGTAATGGACAGAAGAGTCTCTTTTAACATAAACACTTTTGTCCAGAGAAATTATATTAATATATGTTTATATACTCTGAGAGGAAAACTATATCAGCATGCAAAATGTCATTGGAAACTAAATGCCTGACGTCTGGCACAGTTTGAATAGAGTTGAGTGCATGAGATTGAGACCACACTGAATATATGGGATGCAAAAAGTTTTAAAATTCTGATAAGATAGGTAAAGAACTGCCGTGTAAAACTGATGATAATTATTTAAGATTCCTCAGTATTTCTAGGTCACTAATGAAATAAAAAAAGCAAATTTGTGACTGATCATGCATCTCCTTTGTACAAAGGATCAGATGTTCTTGCTCTCTGGATCATTCTCCAATCATGCTGGAGAACATGGATCATAGAAATTTATATTATTTAGCATTTCACTCAATTCCTGTCATGCTGATAACATGCATACAATTTTGAATGCACAATGCTTTTTTCAAGATCGTGTTAGATCGTTCGCTGCCTTTTTGTTACAGGCTACTGGCTGAGGAAGAGGAGAAGATGAAGGCCCTCATGTCTCTCCGTGAGGAGCAGGAGGAGTATATCCAGCGAGCCCAGCGGGAGAAACAAGAGCTCAAACAGGAAATGGAAAGTAAGTCTCGATCTCTGGATGAGGCACAGCAGCAGCTAGAGGAGGTCAGGGCCAATCGCTACCGGGTGGACCAGGATGTAGTGGTGAGTTTCTCTACCATTCAAACGTTTGGGGTCGGTACAGTTTTTTTTAATGTTGATCAAAAATACAGTAAAAACAGCATATTTTTCTATTTGAATATACTTTAAAATATAATTCATTTCTGTGTGAATTTTCAGCATCATTACTCCAGTCTACAGTGTCACATGACCCTTCAGAAATCATTCTAATATGATGATTTGGTGATCAAGAAACATTTCATATTATTAGGGGCCAAGCACCAAAGGTGCGAAGGCACCTATTGAAACCGTTCCCGTATTTTCTTCTTCCGCCATGGGAGTATATGGCAGCCCATAGAACCGTATGGTAAAAAGTTGTGAAATTTGGCACACTAATAGAGGACAGTCTGATCTGTCACCATAGCAATTTTGGTGTCTCTATCTCAATCCCTCTAGCGCCACCACCTCATGTACTCATGTTTATGCTAATAACTTTTGAACCTTAAGGGCTAGAAACAAAATTATTTGTTCCTCTGATTCCTGAGCTCATGCCGATTCAATTGCACCGTATGACGTCATTTTCCATCATAATAATTTTCCCGCCATTTTCAATTTTCCGAAAAACCTACTTTTGCGAACTCGTCCTAGATGGTTCATCCGATTTGCACGAAAATTGAACCAGATCATCTTCAGACCATGCTGACAAAAAAATCTTACAAATCAAGTTGATTCATCAAATCGTTTTTGATAAACGCGCAAACAAATTTTACGTAACGCTTGCGAAAACAGACATAAGGCTGTATCTCCGCAACGCTTTATCGTATTCACACCAAAATTGGCACATGTCAGCACAAGCACATCCTGAGGCAACATGCAGCGTTTCGGCGCAGCGCCACCTACTGGTCTAGAGATATGAAAAAATACTGTTTTTACTTTTTTTTGCTGAACCGTTTGTCCAAAAATCATAAAAGTGGTCTCGTTAGATTCGGGACCTCATGCCGAGTCGACTGATATCAAATTTGACCGTATCGGCCATTTTAGCTGTCGGCCATCTTGAATTATGTGCTAAAATGCTGTATTTTATGAACGCATGAACGGATTGTTACATAACTCAGTATGGGTCATCACCACGATACCCTGAAGTAGCCTGACAAGTTTCAAAACAGTGCCACCCAGTGGAGATTATTTTTTAAAAATGCTTAGAACTTTGGGTGTGGTTGACTTATTTTCACGAGACTCATCTCCTTAGACTCCAGAATCGTTGCCAAGTCCAACGATACCACACTTGCCAGGTTTCGCCGTATGGTTTGTGCACCGTTGTAATTTAGCGCTTAAAACTTTCTTGCTGATATCTTCGAAACCGCTAGTCCGATCGAGACGAAACCAGCGTCAGAAGTTCGGAAACATAGGTCGTTAGGCACGATTGCGAGCCCAAATGTCAAAATATTGATAGTAAGGGGTAGTAAAATCCAATCAAAGTCAGGTGTCAGGCTGAAACTCTATTGTAACTGTTCATTTTCCCATGATGCATCATTCTCCAGCTAAAACTGATCGGGCAGACCAAACTGTCAGTCGTAGAGATTTGAAACTTGCAGGGCTGGTAGTACTCACAACGACTACAGATGTCACCGAAGCCCGCCCCGATCGGCCTGACGGGAGCGCTACAGCGATCAAAAGTACGAAACTGCAATCAAAAGTATGAAACGGCTCATAACTCCTCAACCATAAGGTGTAGCCTCAAGTGTCTTATATCGCTGGAATCCTTGGCTCAAGACGGACAAAATGATCGCCCTTCAGGCGCCAAATTCGAGATATTTTAAGTTTTTTGTAAAACATACTTTTGCAAATTACTCCCAGGTTTTTTGCTTCATCGTAACCAAACCACTGCAGAAATGTTCTCTGGAGAGTGACTATCAATAATTATCAAAAAAAACCTAAACATTTTGATTCGTGGTCGCTAAGGGGAGCCAAAATGTTCGATGTGACCGGGACCTCTTTTACTAAAATGGCTATAACTTGTGAACGGAATGAGATATTTTCACCAAATTCAGGTCACGTGTGTGAGCTCAGTCTGAGATCACATGAAAAAATTGCAACAATTGACCACTTAGTGGCGCTATAACAGGTGAAAAACACATGAAAATGGCAATATTTGCACCCAAACATTAGTCAGATGAAAATAGGCATTCATTGTCTTCATCCAGGTTGCCATGATAGTCAATGAGGACACTGGCATATCTAAAAAAAACTCTGTATACGTCTTTGGCACAATGCCCTGAAGGAGCCTGAGAGATTTCAAGCCAGCGTTTTTCACAGCATTCACCTCCTTAGACTCCTGAATCCTTGCCGAGTCCAATGATACCAAACATGCCAGGTTTCACCTTATGGTTTGTGAAAAGGTGTACTTTAGCACATATAAAACCTTTGCGAATGTCTTCAAGAAAGTTAGTCCGATCAAAACAAAACCACAACAGAACATTCTGAAACATAGGTCAATAGCTAAACAATAATGACCAAAAGCCAACATTTTGGAAGGAAGTGGCAAAAAAAAAATCCAATCAATTCAGCCCATTCTCTCATAAATATTAATTGGCTATAACTTTAAAATAAAATGAGATATTTACAACAAATTTGAGACATATATTTATGTGCACACTTTGAGGACACCTAAAAAAAAAAGCAGAGATGTGTTATAACTGTCAAAAAAAAAATAAAAAAATTCTTAGTTAAATTGCCTGTATTGCTGTGAATGCTCTTTCCCATCTATGATCTAAGTTTATTTGGATCCCCATTAGCCAGTACCTAGGCAGTGACTACTCTTCATGAGGTCCCAAAAAGTAAAAAATACAAAACTACATTAAAGCTGAAAGAGCAATGAAAGCACCTGTGCCACCACCACCTTGTGGCTTTAGGAACACAGAGCACGGTGGGCAATATGCATTTAAGTATATAAAAATAGGAGGACTACATCAATCATTTGCATTTGCCACACTTCCTGCTACCGGGCTGTATTCAGATCAGATGGTGGACCTGCGCCTGGACATGACCAATGCATCCCTGAAATGTCTGCAGAGAGCGTGTCAACTCAACTCTGCCCTGTAAATGCCGCATCGAAACGACATCCTTAATAAACCCGTCTCCAGCACGACGACTCCAATCTATCAAATAATCTTACGAATATCTATTTATCTAATATGACTTCTGAACTGTAATGTTGCCAGAATTATAATTATACACTGTTTGTTCGTCGGCCAGAGGACAACTGGCACCCAAACTGGTTTCTCCCAAGGTTTTTTTTTCTTCTCCTTTCTGGCCCTGAAGAAGTTTTGGTTCCTTGCCACCGTTGCCTTTGGCTTTTGGCTTGCTCAGTTGGGGACACCTAAATTTCAACTATATTACCGTTCTGCCCGCATTGACACTATATGAAAATTGAAATTAGCTGGATGGTTAGATATTTAGATAGTTGGATAGGTAACACTGTGAAGCTGCTTTGAAACAATTGGACTTGTTAAAAGCGCGATTTAAATAAAGGTGACTTGACTTGACCAGCTGGTGGCACTATGACTAACTAAAATTTTGTTGAAACATCAGACTTTGTCAGGATGCCACAGACACGCCGTTCAACAAAACGAAATTTCACATCACTAAGGCTTAAGATTAGACTGACCAAATATGATTCTGGTTCAATCTTAATGAGGAGTTAATCACAGTTTACTGTTGCCCACAGGTGGCACTATAACTGACTAAATATTGGCATGTAGACCACCATCGGT
Organism: Romanogobio albipinnatus; assembly: GCA_023566225.1. Classification (NCBI taxonomy): domain Eukaryota; kingdom Metazoa; phylum Chordata; class Actinopteri; order Cypriniformes; family Gobionidae; genus Romanogobio; species Romanogobio albipinnatus. The sequence continues at coordinate 44,990,067 of CM042253.1, forward strand.
GCTCGGGCCCTAATTAAATCAACAACAATAAAATGAAACATACAAATCCCATTAAATGTTCCTTCCTTTTAAAACTAATTTTATTTCTTAAAATATGTAATAACTGATAGTAAATCATTCCATATTTTCATTCCTCCAGATATTATAGTCCATTATTGTGCAGTGGTTTTATTTAAGTATTATTGTTTTTAAGTATTCATTTTCCGCCATATTTTGTGGTCTCAGTAATACATTTTAGGTTGACATAGGGTTGACAAAACTCGGTATGGGTCATCACCACGATGCCCTGAGGTAGCCTGAGTAGTTTTGAAACAGCGCCACCTAGTGGAGAATTTCCCCCCCCCAAATGCTTATAACTTTAGGTGTGATTGACTTGTTTTCATAGGAGTAACTTTTTTTTGTCTCCTGAATCCTTGCCAAGTCCAACGATACCAGACTTGCCAGGTTTCGCGCATGGTTTGCGCAGCGTTAAAAAACGTTAGCAGATATCTTCAAAACTGCTACTCTGATCAAGACGAAACCAGCATCAGAAGTTCTGAAACATAGGTCGATAGCCAAGTGTTAATACCCAATTGTCAAAATATCATTATTATTGACTGTATTTATCATTTTACAGCTATTTTGCCTAAAATCACCTTAATAGGTCTTTAATTGCTCATTGCTGCGGTTGATCTGACATTGCCAGCCATTTTGGCATGTCTTGTCTTCTTCTTTGCGCTTGGCCCCGGTATTGCTGCTTGCAGCTATATTTATTATTATTATTATTATTATTATTATTATTATTATCAATGTTGAAAACACTTGTGCTGCTTAATATTTTGTGGAAACCATTTAAAGTTAAACATTTATTTGAAAAAGAAATCTTGATAAATGTATTTAGTGTAACTGTTGATCAATTTAATTTTCTGAATAAATTGTTAATTTCTTACGAAAAAATATCTTACTGACCCCAAACATTTGAATGGCAGTGTTTGCATTACCTTTTTAGAGTAACCCTTTACAATAAAGTCCCATTAGTTAGAATTATTTAATGCATTAACTAACAATGAGCAATACATTTCTTACAGTATTTATTATTTTTGTTAATGTTTGTTAGTGTTAGTTCACCATTAAATATTGATTTACAGATGCAGCTTTTGTTTTTAATGATGTATTGGTAAATGCTGAAATTAACATGAACCGAGTTTAATAAATTCTTTAGAAGTATTTTTATTGTTAGTGCATGTTAACTAATGTAATTAAGTAATGTTAACTAATTAAACCTTATTGTAAAGTGTTACATTATTAGTAAATGGGTGTTCTAATGCTGATATTAGCTGTTTATGTAAATGTGATTGTAGAAATCATCAATAGTCAAATCAACTAAACTAGCTGATTGATTGATTGATATTTGTATCCTGGCAGGCTGCTCAAAGGAAGCTTCGTCAGGCCAGTACCAATGTTAAACACTGGAACGTTCAGATGAACAGATTAATGCATCCTATTGGACCAGGAGGTATGTATATTATTAACTCATTTACCCATATTTCAAGACCTCACATCACCTTGAATGCTCTATGGTTTGAATTTGAGTGAGGCCAGGAAGATTCATCTAAAGCGATATATATAGCATCAAGATCTTTGGTTAACTTGGCATTTCAGCACATGTTGAGTAGAAGGTTAATGCAAAGACTGAGTGGCATGCAATCTAGGTCTGCAACACTCGTTTTTACTGCGGTTTCAGAGACGAAAAAAAGCACATAACCTCTTTCCTTCATACAGCTCCTTTAAGAAAGTTCACACTTGCTTAAGCACTGTACATCTTTAAACATGTATACTGATTTCACAATCAATAAACTCCCTCTAACTTCCCTTGCGTTTGGGTTTTCATGTAGAAAAACGGTCCTCAGTAGGTGGGTCTTTTTCCAGCTTCCGCATCCCTTCACAGAAGGATCCAGGACTACGTCTGAAGCAGAAATCGGATGAGCAGGATGAGGAAAGCAAAGAAAACGTGGAAAGCATAGGAGCGTGTGAATCCGACAAGCGTTTGTCTACAAATGGAGACATGGACATACCTTAACAACCTCAGAAGAAAACTAAAAAAATCTCTTTCTCAATGTTAAGACTGCTTTGACTTCATGCTGTTAAAAAAACGCCATGCTTTTCAATATTTTTGTCATTTGTTTATAGCTTGTTAAACAATAATGTGTTTGAACACTGTCACACCGTTCAAAGTGTTGTACTGTAGTAGTTAAATAATTATCTGATGGACTCAAAGCCTTAAGATGTATGAATAAAATGCATTTTTCAAGATGTTTTATTGTGGCGAATTTAAAAAAAGGAACTGATGGTCTGGTTATTAGCATCAGAATGTGGTCATGCATGGTTTTAAATGGGAGACAAAAAGATTTGCTAATGTTCATGCATGTAAACTGGATTTCTTGCGAGGGAGGAACAAGTTGAAGAGCTGAAGCGTCTGTGGTTTTGAGCACTTCCTGCTTCTGCAGTCAGATAACAAACCCATGAAGACTACTGTATAGCACACACATGCTCCTTATAAATAGATGTATCTTTTTTTATTATTATTATTTTAAAAAACTGCACAATCAGTGTTTTAGCTATTCCCCAGGTATGTTTAAAACTATTTTAGTGCTCATTTTGGATGTGTTGGTGTTATTGGCCAAGTGTGCTGCTAACACGCACACAGGAAATTTGAACGGGTAACAGAAACATCTGGTACTCCCAGAATATAAATAAAAAAAAATCTAATAAAAACCTTCACAGAATTACTGATTAGTTTATACAGATTGATATGTAGGCCTATGTGTAGAGGGGTATGGGTCTGTACATATAATATTACATAAATATCAAATCAGATTTAAAAATGGTGAACTAAATATTGCACGTATGGGTTTTAATGGTATAAATGCTGTGTGTGTGTGTGTATGTATATGTGTGTGTGTGTATGTATATATATGTGTGTGTATGTATATATGTGTGTGTGTGTGTGTGTATGTATATATGTGTGTATGTGTGTGTGTGTGTGTGTGTGTGTGTGTGTATATATGTATATATATGTATATATATGTGTATGTGTATATATATATATGTGTATATATATATATGTGTGTGTGTGTGTGTGTATATATATATATTCTACACAGAATCTTTATACTTCTAGATCGTTAAAAATTAAAGTATAAAGTGTTTCCAAGAAACCATGAGATGTTCTTTTTCAAATCCGACTTTACCATAGACTGAATAAAACAGTTTGCCGATACAAGATCCAGTTTAGAAACGGAGACCCCTGCTGTTTAGCAATAGTTCCTGTGTTATGATGCATCCGGGACACTAGTTGGCGATAAGAGCCACAGAAAACCGATAGAACCCCATTTTAACCCGGACATAATAACCTGGAACAGAAGCTGTCTCGAAAGAGCTTCTAAGCACAGAGAAAGCGGGGGAAATGGCTTCACGCCTGAGCCGAATCTGGCCCACCCTGTCCCGGGTTCGTTTGAGCTCGGCGCTCGGGAGCCGCTGTGTGTCACAGACGCCGAAATCCAGCGCGTCCGGCGCGGCGGTTGCAGCTGATCTGCAGTCCTTATCTCCCGCGGGTCATGACAGTCATGGACACGCAGAGGTCAGCCCGTTTGACAAGGTAAGACGACCACAAACACACGTGTGTGATGAATGGAAACGAATTAACATTGAACTAATTAGTGGCTTGAATAATTTTAGGCGGGTCACTAAAGTCTTAGGCTAAACTGTCTGAAGTTACATTGTGCACTGCATGATCTCAACTGCAGTATCTCTATTGTGCATTGTTTTTGTTGGTGCAATCATTATTCTATTCTATTTTATCCTATTCTGTTAAGCTGCAGTGATCGCAATGTGAAATTGCAAGTCCTAATTTTAATATAAAACCTTTTGTGTTGTTAAACAATTATGTTAACTTGATTAAGTCCATAAATGCAGATTTATATATTCTAAGTGTTTATCTGTCTTTTCAGAATCCAGATTTCCATGGCTTCCATCATGATGACCCATTTGTGGATGAGTGGAACATGAGGTTGGCATTTTTCTTTGGCATTTCTGTGGCCATTGTTATCGGAGGCACTTTCATCCACTATTTACCAGATCACGGGTAAGTGTATGAATAAACTGACTGTACATTTTGTTGACCAATCAGGATCCATAATACGTACAGTACGTCTCTATTGTAGATGTCAGTAGCGAACTGAGGCCCTCTCACCCGCTTCCCTCGTCAGGAAAAAAGTAAACGCAGCCTAAAATCAGCCTAGCTTACTGTCCTCTTCTGGAATACTACATGTTACCTTTGACAAGAAGTGCCACAGAAGTTTAGCGACCAACAAAAAAGCCAGATTAAATCAGTCACGTAGCCTATTAGATTTTAAAGACCTTAGCCAAACAGCGAACACTTCCACAGAGCTGCCAACTTTTCAAAAAAGCTTAGAGTGAGATTTGGTGGGGCCAACCAAAATTTTGCCGCGTACAAAGCAAACATTGCAACAACAAAAAATAAAATGTTATATATATATATATATATATATATATATATATATATATATATATATATATATATATATACACATACATACATACATCTATATGACGCGTTGTAGGCTATACAGTAGCCTATATCCTATAGACACACACACACGCAATTTTAAAGCACTATGTGCATGGTTTAACCCACTGGACCACCATCTAACATAAAGCACTATGTAGGCCTAGAGGCATGGTTTTGTCTAAATAGAACAAATTGATTATACATCAACCTACAGCACACTTTTACAGGGAAAAAAAAGGACAGTCTGTTCAGTCTGTTGCTCTTCTGTCTGTTGTGTGGTTCTTTTTTTGCTTTGGCTGATCTAAAAAAAAAGAGTGTTGTAGTAAAAACTACTTTGAGTAGTTAAGTTACATTCAAGCTACCCTTTTGAAAAAGTAGCTATACTACAAGTTACTATCAAAAAATAGTTGGCTACATTGAAACCACTTTTTTCTTTTTCTTTTTCTTTTTTTATTGTTACAATGAGATTGTTACAAATAACTGAATCATTGTTAATGAAGAATGTTATAATATTTGGGGTTTTAAGCTTCATAGTGCAATGCAATTATGATTTCAAAGAGTATAGGGTGAATTCAGGGTTATTGGGACACTTTTCCCCAGTCATTTCTATAAAAAAAACTGTCAGAATCATTACACACAATACTCAAATATAGCCTATATCTCAAACTGGCTGCCAAAGTGCAAAATGGCTACACATTTAACATCAGTGCAAGAACAGCATCGCAAAGTTGATTTGCATACATTTTGTTTGCGTACGTTCGTTGGAACTATGGTTTCGGGAAACACGACTCGTTAAACTACGCTTATAATGACGGAACTTGTGACCATAGTTAGCAAACAACGCTTTCGGGAAACGCACCCCTGAGCGTCACAGCGCTCCTCGTTCTCGTCAGAACCCAAAACGGAATGTAGCTTTAGGTCACGCAACAACACCGTATTTATTTGCCCATTTATCTTGAACCCCCTCACCGAGAGCATAACTAATCAATCAACATGATCGGCTCAACATGTAGATCTATAGATAAACTCATCTTTCAGGCATTTGACTGACCGGGTTGACACTTCAGCATGAGAAATCGGGGGTGTGGCATGTGAGCGCGTGAAACCAATCAAATGCGTGTGTCTCACGGCCAATGCGAGTTGGCAGCTCTGCTTCCAGCAGTAAGCTTTAGCTTCTTGATTGATGCTGTCATCCAGGGGTATTGCTTTAGCCTGGTCCTACCAGACTAGGGATGGGCGTGATTAACCGACGATCGATAATTGATCGTTAAGAATTTCGCCAATCGCGTTAATTTGTTATCGATTAATTAAAAAAAATTTTTGTATCTAGCCTAATGCAGGTTACGTTGCATAGTGTGAGTCTTGAAGCAATTAAATTAATTTCACTGTGTGGTGAAGTTCACTGCAAACATTGCGATGCCGTATTTAAGTACAACACGGCCACGACTCAAATGATGTACCACTTAAACAAAGGGCATCTGTCCCTGGTTAATGTCGGTGGCGGTGCATTGTCAGTCTCAACATAGCATCAAGTTGGCGTTAGCACGGACTCGGAGCTGTGATGCACAACGAGCAGAGAAAATTACCCAAGGGATCTGCAAGTTCATTGAGTTGGATATTCTGCCCTTAAGTATTGTTGAGGGCAATGGTTTTTGAGAACTGATACATTTATTGGAACCAGCATATCAAATTCCATCACGACGTACCATCACCAGACTGGTAGAAACTCACTACGAAGAACGAAAGCAGCAGCTGTTAAAAGAATTGAGAAAATGACGGCCTTTCCATTAACTGATGTTATGCGACTAAAACTATTTTTTTTCTTCTCGTGATAAGTCATTCCAAAAATGATGCTACGGATGTTGTTAGGTTTATGTATATCCCAGCCACCGCGCGCCATTATTATTAATGGAAAGAGACGTGTGTTATTCAAGCATTGATGGCAAGGAAAGCACCTTATACTTGAGCGGCACATATGAGGTGTTATGATAAAAATTTTTGACATTTTATATTCTATTGTTTTTTTATGAGTTTAATAAAGAACTCTGTCTCGTCTTCTGTCCAAACATACCATCATCTGTAAAGAATGATCCACTTTGACGCATTGCCACATACAGAGACGAGCAAAAAGTTTGAATCTTCATGGTGGTAACTCAGTTTTTTTGTACCACTTCGTTATTTTGGCTTGGAATTTCGTTTGTTGGAAATATAAACTGAATTTAGAAATGCTTTTAACATGAAAAACTTTGTGTTTAATAAACAAAAAAAGTGAGGCGAATTCGCGTCTGGTGTGTAGTTGTCACACGCGTTTTTCACGCGCGAATGAAGCGAGTGAACTCAAAATGTTCAAGCGTCCACCTTCGCGCGAATTGCGTCCGGTGTGAACGCCACATTAGTGTATTACCAACAGTAACCTTGGAAACGGTGGTCCCAGCTCTTTTCAGGTCATTGACCAGCTCCTCCCGTGTAGTTCTGGGCTGATTTCTCACCTTTCTTAGGATCAGTGAGACCCCGCGAGGTGAGATCTTGCATGGAGCCCCAGTCCGAGGGAGATTGACAGTCATGTTTAGCTTCTTCCATTTTCTAATGATTGCTCCAACAGTGGACCTTTTTTCACCAAGCTGCTTGGCAATTTCCCCGTAGCCCTTTCCAGCCTTGTGGAGGTGTACAATTTTGTCTCTAGTGTCTTTGGACAGCTCTTTGGTCTTGGCCATGTTAGTAGTTGGATTCTTACTGATTGTATGGGGTGGACAGGTGTCTTTATGCAGCTAACGACCTCAAACAGGTGCATCTAATTTAGGATAATAAATGGAGTGGAGGTGGACATTTTAAAGGCAGACTAACAGGTCTTTGAGGGTCAGAATTCTAGCTGATAGACAGGTGTTCAAATACTTATTTGCAGCTGTATCATACAAATAAATAGTAAAATGGATTTTTTTTTTTTTAGATTGTCTCATAGTGGACACGATGACGATGACCTACGATGACAATTTCAGACCCCTCCATGATTTCCAAGTGGGAGAACTTGCAAAATAGCAGGGTGTTCAAATATATATATATATATATAAAGTATTTGAACACCCTGCTATTTTGCAAGTTCTCCCACTTGGAAATCATGGAGGGGTCTGAAATTATCATCGTAGGTGCATGTCTAAAAAAACAGACCTAATCTAAAAAAAAAAATCCAGAAATCACAATATATGATTTTTTTTAAACAATTTATTTGTATGATCTTTATTTATATTTATTTTATTACTATTTATTTGTATGATGTATCTTTTTTTTTAATGCTATTTTAGATTTTTTTTAAAACATTTTATTTACCTTTAAATGACTAGATTTTTATAAATAAATAATAATTTGAGCACATTCTTTCAATTTAACCTACAATTTCATGTATGAACTTTTTAATTCAGTTCAAATATCTTACATTGGGGGTGTTTCTCAAACGGAAGGCTGCATATCTCGGCTGCCACGTCATCAAACATCACCGAAGGCCATCTCAATTTGAAGGAAACTTGGAAGGCAGCCTTTGTTTTGCATCCGTCATTTGGCCTGTTTTGTAGGACGCATCGGATGTATCCTTCTGCCTTAAGTCAATCCTTTGTGCACATTCCAATTCATGAAAATAAACTGACGGAAAATGAGTTGGTACTGAGCTTTTCTGAGTTTATTATGAAATGCAAGACAAAAATGTTTTCGGACATAAAAGCATAGATATTATCTTTTGTTTTGCTGTAAATGAATCACTAACACTAAACTGACAATAATGTAAGCCACTGAGAGACCGCAGATGATATTAATAGTTAATATAAATATTTGTAATGCAAAGTATTTTTCCAAAATGTAGTTTTAATAGTATTTTCGCATTGTGATCGCAGGGGCGGGAACGTAGCCATGTGCACTTGCTGGACCGCTTCATACTAGTGTTTAATTGCTGAGGAGGACACTAGCCTACACGCCTTAAAAGGAATGGACTAGGAAGGACGCAGTCTCGGTAGGATGCAGCCTTCGGTTTGAGAAACACCCTGGTGGGTGTCTTTGCCATAGACAGTAAAAGAAATGGGCAGAGCGACCCCAGAGGCTTCAACGGAGATAATTGAAGTCAGATAGAAGCACTCCCTTCCTGATGGCTGAGCGTACTGCGCAGCCTTGGACTGAGCTTGACGACGTAGATGTGACGTGAGCAAACTGTCCGACCGTGGCAAGTCTTCTAGTAGTTGTGCAAAGTGAAATCTGAATCACCGAATCTTGCAGAGACAGAGAGGGTGAGCAGGAGCAACTTTTGATGAATAAAGCAGGATCTGCAACATCTCTATCTGCGTTTATGCCTCCACGTCCCCCCGATTGCCTCATAGACAGTAAAAGATTGCCTACGAGCTTCTCCTCGGGTCTGTACGGTAATTTGCTTAACAGCGCGAGACAGTCGCGTGGATATGACGCAATCGTTAGCCTATATTTTACAAAAACAGCTTCAACGGGGCGATAGTGTAAGATACAAGGTAATGGAGCCTTTTATACATTGTCGTGTTTGTTTAGAAATAAACCCCCATGGTCTTTGCCAACCATTTGTGGAAAAAAGAAAATATAACATGGTATTTCATGACTCTTGCCACTAGATGGCCTTATAGCTCTATATGGAGCAAATGAGCTGTTCAGCTGGGTCCTAATGTCAGATTCTCTTCAAAAGGGCTGTGCTCAGAATATCGATACAGCGATACATCGTCATGAACTCCTGACGATGCACGTATCGATACTGTGTGCTTTTGAATGTAACCAACGCGACGCGAGCAGCAGTGCAAGACATTCACAATGGAGAAGAGGTTTTCAGTTAAAGAAACCCTCATTTAGCCTCACATCCATTTAATAGCAATACTCTGTGTTTTGTTGCTATTGATATAAAACAAAGTGTCGGATTTCAAATTACGTTCATTTTATTACGAAATTCAAAAACATAAATACCGCTTTGGCGCTGCTCAGCTCTAGAGAAGCGGCCGTGCGCAGCGCACGTGAACAGATCTTCTCTTCCGCATTAATACTTAATACCAGTTACAGCGCGAAATAAACATGAATGAGCATCTGAACGTGTGTTAAAAGATAGAGTACAACTTACCGAAACCCGTATCATGTCACATGGAATCACTCGATCAGTGTTTCAAATGCAGAAAGGTGCAAATAAAAGCTTGTAAACAATGTCATGTAACATTTACCTCAGAAAAAATATATATCCAGTGTCCATAAACTCATTAGTCAGCTAGAAAATGTACTCTAGAGAGGAGCGTTTTGCTAAATATATGTACCATATTCCATATTCATTATAATTTGTGAGGTTCTTCAATATTGAATGCATGTTTGAATTAACCTGGCAAGTTTTTATGACCGCTACCATTTTAATGTTTATATTTCAAAAAATATGTGATGTATATATTTATTACATAAATATATGATTATGTAATTTGTAAAGTTAATATTATACATTTATTATTATTCCCAAATTTGTTTTAGATTTTAGATGTATCACGAGATTTGTTTTACATTACAAAATTTGCCATGTATTGTACCAAGGCTTTTCCAAGTTTTTTGTGACAATTTTTTTTTATTTTTTTATTTTTTTTAAATGACAAAAACAAAATAGTTTTTCAGTTATCACAACTATTCTAACACTGGTTATTCAATAAACAGATATTACTGTTTCTAAACTTTCTAAAGAAATTTCCTTCCAAATTGATCCATATCATGATGCGTATCGTGACGTCAGTATCGTGATGCGTATCATATCGTGAAATTGTTGGTGATACACAGCCCTATTCAGTATGTATTCAGATCATAGACCCTAAAAAAAGTATCTTCACTACCTTCCACTCAAGACAAGTGAAGCCACCAACGTCCAAATATGGCGCTGACACCTTGCACTGATTTGGGACCGGAGTCTGCGCAGTAGTGAGCAGGAAGTAGAGCTGTGATCTCAAAAGCCCACCCATACTCTCACAGATGCAGAACAATTCATTACGTCGGTGTGAAATAACCAGTTATGGAAATTAAAGCTAAAGCTCCAATCTTCTCCCAAAAATCCAGAAAAAATGTCTTCAAAAAAAGGTGCTTCAGTGAATACTTCACTCAGAGAAGCTCTCAATCTCAGCTGTCAATCATGACGCCACACTCCTGTTTATATAGCATCAAATAATTAACTAAAACCAAACTTATTTAAAAAAAACAAACACTTGAAATGGCATCAGCGTAATAAAAACGGCCTAAAATGACAGAAACCATCTTTGGCTAAAAATTATTTTAAGTGTAATTTGATTGTTTAGTGTGTCCCATGTCCCATTACATTACATGTTGAGGGCGGGGTTTATGACCTATACTGGGACCAGCCACCTGGGGGCGTTCAAGACGATTTGGCTTCACATATCAGGATGTGTGTGGCAGGCTTGATTCATATACACATGTAGACATTTATATTAAAAAAAATTTGGTAAAGTTTTAGCATTTTTAGTTTGAATTTGAAGCATCTTTAGGTTTTTCTATGTGTACTGAAGCATTCCTCGCATTCCAATGATTCCTTTGGGGTCAAATTGACCTGCGAGGGAAGGATTTGTTACTTTAAATTTCAAACAGAAAACTCCTCAAATCCAGTCAATGGTTCAAGTGTGACAAAAGTCCTAGGGTCTTGGACCACTCTGATGAACACTACTTTTTTATATTTTTTATATGAGTTTTGGGTCATAATGACCCGTGGGAAGGATGAGAAAAAGCTTTGGCTTTCCACACAAAATGAACCTCTGGTGTAAGTCTTCCTTTGCCAATTAACTCCAGCTTCCCAAAGTTAATCTTGAAAACAGCCTGGATAATAAATTAGCAACAATGTCCTCATTAATGTTGTTTGCAGTTTCCATAGCGAATAGTGCTAGCTATTTTTTCCCACAGCGGGCAGAACACATCATAAACTTGATGATTACAAGCACCACCCATCTAGAGGGATAATTATGATATGTCAATTTTCCTGTCACTTGAATTCAGTGACTTGCTATGGCTTGGCCCTCTAATTTCACAGCTGAACCACCAATCAAAGAGCTGAAAGCGTTAGGTGGAAAGATCCTAATTTGGAGAAAACCGACATCTACACAACACAACACACACTGAATAGGCAGATTTGAATTTGTTTATTTCCTCAAAAAGATTTAGATGTTTGTCAAACTATAAATTCCTAAAATAACATTAGAAATGATGACTTTTTAGTAAAAAAGTTTTTACTTTTTAAACTACTGTTAGCCCTGATGTTTCCCCTCCTGGTAGATGTTTAGGGAAAGTTTTGGAGCCAGATAGTATCTGATCTGTTTGGAGCATGATATTCTTCATGACTTTGTGCTGTATTAGTTCAAAAGATTTCAAACTACTAGACATAAGATGAAGTCCCCACAAAAAAAAATATTTTTAAGGTTGGAAAATGTGCTCATTGTGTCATTGCAATTGACTATTTGCTATATTGCTATTTCTACCTTAATTGGTTGATAAATGGGTTCACCTCAAGTGTTTTATTTCATCTGAAGCAATAGCGGTTTGCCATTTATTTTAATCATAATGCCTCGCTCTGTCTTCTGTTTTGATCCTCCAGTATGAGGCAGTGGGCTCGCCGGGAAGCTGAAAGGTTGATCAAACAGCGGGAATCTGAAGGTCTTCCCCTCATGACTGAAAACTATTACGATCCAAGCACGATTGTTCTCCCGTCCTCTGGAGAGGACTAGACAACATTTTGTCAACAATTATCCTGTGCTTTTGTGTTTGATTGTACATTTGACTCTCCTCAACTCTGTTATAATAAAAAATTATATGTTATAATATAGTGGTATGTGGTATTTCAAATGGTGATCAGCGTGTTTGTTTGCAAACATATGGGTGTAATAATAAAGTTGAGTGTTAATGTATTGTTTTATGTCATCATTATTATTTTATAGATTGCACTATGAATAGTGTGTAAGGCAGAGTATTATAGGCAGAGCCAAAGTATTTATATGATGTACAAAACAACGGAAAGTAGGTTTGTGGTGCAGTTCTATGCATATAAACTAAATTTTAACCATGATTGTGGCAATGCAGAATATTAAGATAATGTGTGTTTTAACCTCTTAACCTGCGCCCCTATTTTTGAGAATTTTTTGAAAACGACATACCCAAATGAAAATGTTTGCAGCTCTTAAACCCTATGGTCTATATTCATAAATCTGGTCTTATTTTAAACTAGACACTTGAAATGTTGCTTCCCAAGTCATAATAGCTCAAAGTAATATTTCCCATATTACTTTGAGCTATTATGACTTGGGTATGACAGAGTAATATACATGTAAATATACATGTAAGTGACTCACGTTTTTTTTTTTTTTTTCACTTAGGGAAAAAAATATGAGAATTTAATGTTAAGAGCCTGAAAATAACTTGAATATAAAACTGAATGTCTAATCATGTCATGATTCAAATATCTCAGTAATGTAGCTTCTGTAAGCTTTTAATATCCGGAAAAGACTAGGCGTCCTTTCAAAAAGGCCATTTATTTCAGAACATTTGCAATTGTAAAGAGTAGTTTTTAATTCAAATAAATCTGCAATAAACTGCTAATTATAATGGATAAACAGTTACTGAAAAACTAAAGCAACTATTTACAGAAATTACAAAGTGTAAAAAACTCATTTAGCTGATAAGTGTCAGTCAGAGTCTGCGCGCTCCTCTGCAGTTTCTGCCCTAAACACTGGCAGGCGCGTACCGGTGTTATGAAAGCCTAAGCAATAGTAGTATTCACCAAATCCTATTTACATAAACTGCGCAAGATATTGCCTTTTGATTGGTTACTAAGTCCATCATTCAAACCGTTGTTGGAAAGGCATTGGCTAGGCACCGAGTGCCTTTATCCAACGAAAACCATGGGCGCAATGATTGACAGCTCACCAAGCCTGTAAGGCGCTTCCTCTATATGATGCATCACAGGAGAGACTCTTACCCCTTTTCCACCAAAGCAGTGCTAGAGCTAGTTCGGAGCCAGAGCCTAGTTTCAAATCGGTTCTTTGTGTTTCCACATCCAAAGCCCCAGCTCCGAGCCAGGAAAAGTGGTTCTTAAGTAGCACCAAAACATTGCTGGGCTAGAAGTAAGAACCGCTTACGTCAGGCGCTGGGGGCGGGGTCAACAAGACCAACACAAACTTGAAATCCGCCATTGTTGAAATAGCAGCTAATGGAGCTAACAGCTGCTGCTCGTTTGTAATCTCCGTCTATACAAATTACGGTAAACTGGACGAATGCGTTGGATTCGCTGTGTTTTCGTTGTGTTTTAATGCTGATGTAGGATCGTAAAGCCATGTGAATCAATAGTAACGCAATGTTTGCAGTGTTGATGGAAGGCTTGTTGGCAGCGGTGCTGTGCAGAGACCGATCGCCGTATGATAACGAGTCCAGCGAGAGCAAACGACTCCTTATGCTTTTGATTCACTCATGTGTTTTTTTAAATATTATACGTGGATCGGTCTGCGCAGGGCCGATGCATCTTGAACAAGCCTGGTGTGTGTGTGTTTCCCGCTAGCTTTGCTGAGAAAGATGAGACGTATACAGTGACGTAAGACCTGGCTCTGTTGTGGCTCTCTAGCCTGTGGAAACGCAAACGGTTCTTAGCAGGCTCCTCAGTTGAACCAACTATGAACTGGGACTAGCTCTGGCTCCGATCTAGCACTGCCTTGGTGGAAAAGGGGTATCTGAATGAAGGAGAGAGATGAGGGAGGGTTTATGTTACAGAGAAGAGACTATTCTAACAGGGGGAGTTTGCCAGAAACGGATTAGAATCGATATTACATTTAAAATGGACATGATTGATTACGCTAACTCAAAACTCTCTTGCAAACAACGAAGGATTTTTTGTTTTTTCCCTATTTTTTCGTTGTTTTGGATTAAAAAGTGGGATGCATTTTGAAGAGTGGACCCTTACACGGAGATGTATGCGGGTGTTTATTGGATTCGTCTGATCTGATCTGAACGACAGGAGATGAAAAATGAGTACCGCTAATGTTTACATAGCCGGTTCTTTAGCATTTCATTTACCCCTTTCCTCTCTGGTGTATTTATTGCAAAACAAGTTCAGAACATGAATCTTGAGTGTTTTAGCTTTCAAATGATGCATAGTTTGTGATAGTTGATTGAATATTTTGTATAAAACAAAAGTAAATAAAAGTACAGACACGCCCACTCACGTCAACCGCCCCGCCCACGATCCGGTGCGGGTTAAGAAGAAAGCATTAGAGAACATTTAGTCAACACTTCAGATCTGCATTTTGTAAGTAAAACTCCAAAACAGAAGAAACCTTGATGTGGACTGGATCACAAATAGCCATCTTTTTAGTTACTTTCCAACTGTTTTTATTTATACAGTAATATATTCATTTTAGTCTATTTTCACAACATAGTGTGGTGAATGATAATGTCTTAAGACAGGAATATATATATATATGTATGTTTTACTTTTACTATATTGGTTTAATAAAGAGATCTTGTCTAATAAAAGAGCCTGTTGAAACTAAAAAGTCATGATAGATATGTTGCTGTTCTGCTTTTGGACGTCTCTGCCTCTGATTGGTAGAAACGCTCGTGAATGGGCGTGTCTTAGCGGCGTGGCACCGTCTGCGGGGCGGGGCCTTGGGGTCGTACAGGAAAAGATAAAGAAAGCGAGGACATCTGTAACGAAAACGGTAAATACTCTCACAAAAACACCTTTGGTACTTACAATCGACATGTTCATTAATTTCCCACACGTTCTAGAGCCAATACAGCCGAGTAGCCTTTTTAAAACCACTCTAATGAGTAAAAAGATGCCTTTTATATGCGACTAGCTCAGTGCTAATAGGCTAAGTGTGATGATGACGGAAACGGACGAACAACAAGATGCCGAACACGAGTTTATAATCGCATTAAACTCTGATTATCAAGACTGTAACACGCCTGGGAAGTTTAATATAAGCGTTGATGTATGGATCTAGTCGAATACAAACCCATTTGTTCTAATTTTACACTTATTAGGGCGTGAGGTGAGGCGTCCCAGTTAGCATAGGGAGTAAACCGGGGACTGATCCAGTTGGCGCAGACATGCGGCTGTTATTATCACCAGCTCTAGTTTATTCCTCAACATTACAGCCAGCCCTTTTAACATCAAATGTATCGACAATTAAGACTCCAGTCTCGTTGATTCAGCTCAATGTTAAACTATATAAGTTCACATGAGAGGCAATAGCTTGACCTGACTGCAGTCAGCTGATTTTATGGTAAATCTTATCCGGTGAGTCACATATTTTGGTAACGTTATAACTCTTGTATTGATCAGTTAATTGAGTAGGGTGCGGTGTGTTGTGACAGCAGCTGGGAGGTGTGTGCGAGGAGAGGTTGATGCTGCAGTGCTATAATAACACAAGAACCCAGAGTACAGATGGATGAAATATGAATAGGCATGACCACGTACTGTATAAACCCACATGTTGTTTTATTTTGAAATATTAAACAGACAAAGCATGAGATAAATGAGCTATTTGTTTATTTTACTCAAAGCACTCAAAAAGGCTATGTATTTTTCTTAATAAATAAATGCAATCTGATATTATTACAGGGCTCAACACTAAGGATATTTCGACTGGCCTGATCCAATTTTTAAAATAAAATATATTAAAAAAGTAGGGCTGTCAAAAGATTAATCACATCCAAAATAAAAGTTTGTGTTTACATAATATATGTGTGTGTGTGAACTGTGTATAATTATTATTTATATATAAAAACACACACAAGCATGTATATATTTAAGAAAAATGTATTATATTTATATATAAAACATTTATATTTATATATAATATAAATGTATACAGTATATACATGCAAATATTTCTTAAATATATACATGAATATTTATATAAACATAATAATTATACAGAGTACACACAAATGTAACACAAACTTTTATTTTGGATGTGATTAACCCTTAACTGTCACCCCCCTTTTTGAGAATACACATGAAAGTGCACTTACCAAACTTAAAAGGCTGTAATTCAAGAAAGCTTTGGAATATAGACCAAAGTTTGGTCTCGTTTTAAAGACGACACTCTGCAGATTATTGCTGAAATGAAAGCAATTGAAAATATGAAAGTATGAAATGGTTATGGAAGTTTAAATTTACTGTAAATGAAAAATACTGTACTAAATATTTTTTATTTCATATAAAATATATATTTTACAAAAAAGAATTTACTCTAAAATTACTATAAAATCAAAGCCATATGTCTAACCAATTTGTGTTCCAAATTTGAAGTTGATATCACAAAAATTGAAGTCCCCATGAGATTTTGTTTAGGCGCTGTACCAAAAATAGCCACCGGGTGTCATTCAAATTCCATTTATTGTGCATTTTCCTGTAAATTTCTGTCCAAATGTCACTTCCATCCAAAACAGTCACCAAATATGGACCCTTGAGACTCAGATCTTTCCGACAATATGTGTTTTGTCAAGATTAGAAAAGATTTTGAATATAAAGTAGTTAAAATAATTGTTGTAATATGAAACATGACACCGCCCACTAGGGGAGGAGCCCGCTAGAATAAATTAGAGTAACGTTTCCATGGTAACACAATGTCCGATTTCAAAACGGGTTTCACCGGATGAATTTCGAGTTTGTAAGCTTTCAAATGATACCTAATTTATGATAATTATTTAAATATATGATACGAAAAAAGGCGATAAAAAAAGAGCACCAGGCGTCCCACCTGTGGGACGGTGACAGTTAAGAGGTTAATCGTGATTAATCTTTTGACAGCCCTAAAAAAAAGTGATTGTAACATTGTATTCTAATAAATTAATTTTACATACCAGTGAAATTTCACAATTCTCATATCTACATAAATATGTACAGTAGATGAAAAGTGCTTAACAATACATATGTCGGTAACACTTTACAATAAGGTTCATTAGTTAGCAACATTAGTTAACATGAACTAATAATGAACTGCACTTATAAAGCATTTATTTATCTTTGTTAATGTTCATTTCAACATCTACTAATGTATTATTCAAATCTTGCTATAACATTAGTCAATGCACTGTGAACTAACATGACCAGCTGTATTTTAATTAACTAACGTTAACAGAGATTAACTAATGCTTGACAGAGGTGTTGTTCGTGGTTAGTTCATGTTAACAAATGTTAACTAATACAACCTTATTGTAAAGTGTTACCCATATTTCTTACTCAAAGCACTCAAAATAATTTTTCTTAGTATCCAGTAATGAAACACATTTTCATCAAAACAAATGAAAACATTTGTAACCTAACCATATTAAGTAAATATTGAATAGTCAAGTTTTATTTATTTAGGCCTCTTTATAAAAGATGCTCATGCTCTGTCTGTAATTATAATTCATAAATATAACGTTTTTCTCAAGCTGATGTATAGGAACGGCATCATTGTCCCCGATTGTTCCTAATATGACCAATGAGACATTAACCTAATTAACTGAGCTTACAACACAAGCTTTTCATTTTCATTGTGGGGACAAAATGATAGCAGTTTAGCAAGTGATGATAGATTATTGTTAAATGGATGCTCAGGAATATCAAATATTAAAACTGTAATCTAGTGTTCATTTCGATCAGTAGTTCTTTGATTAAATACGTTGAATAATACACGTTTTAATCATTTGTATTTGTAATAATGGTACCTATGTTCATTTTAAGCCCTCTGGAGACTCACATTTGCAAAAAAG
Source organism: Romanogobio albipinnatus (assembly GCA_023566225.1). Taxonomy (NCBI): domain Eukaryota; kingdom Metazoa; phylum Chordata; class Actinopteri; order Cypriniformes; family Gobionidae; genus Romanogobio; species Romanogobio albipinnatus. The sequence continues at coordinate 45,008,410 of CM042253.1, forward strand.
TAACTTTATTTTGTTGGTTTACGAGAACAAAAACATACATTTTTAGATGAGAGTTTAAAGAGATTATTATCTTTGTTTTAATACTCACTTGATTGGAAGCGCAAGTGTAATTGTGATTCAAATTTGAGATATTTCTGAATCATTTTTAATCAAGACAGCAGTACAAAAGTAGGTCATTTGTTCCTGTTCCATTGAAATGGTTCCTGTTTTTATTTTCAAGTTACTTTAGAAATCTGTACAAACACTGACATTTCAGACTCATGACAATATAGATAGCTAGTTATGGGCTGTAATAATAGCTAGGGTAAATAATACTGGGGTATCCCTGGATTACATATTTTTACATGAATAATGTCTAGATTATTTCCAAATCAGAATTGTTCTTCCATATTGTCGCTGTAGTGCCGTATCATACATTTTTACTATTGGTCACCCTTTATGTCTGTCTGTGGGTTTTTCAAATATTTAACCAATGAAAAGTATTTTAAAAAGCTTGTGAATGAACCCTGTATCTCCATTGGATCCTCAAACTGTCAGTAAAACCTCATTAACTCCACCCTGCCTCAATCGTGCCACACACATTTTGTGTTGCATTTTTGCAATGCAAGGGTAAATAAAGAAATGGTTGTTTTAATATTTATTTACTCAAGAAACTCTATATAAAGGCTAATGTTTTATGTATTTGAGAAATGGAGAAGAGTGTCATAGTCTAGCTTTTTGTCGTCGAGTCACAGCCAATGCGGTCTTCGATAGCCTGTCTGTAGCACTTCGTCTTTAATAACATGAGAATTTGGCGGCTGTATAATTGCAGTAAACTTTATAACCTGTAAGTTGATGAAAATGTCATGCGATGTACTTACTGCCTCAAAAACACGCATGTCATTGTCCAAAATTCCCTGGTCAAAAACCTTGCAACTCCATTTGCGCTTGATTTTGGTAAAATGTTAAGAATATAATGACACATGCAAGTGTCTAGCCATATATAAAGTCATAATATCAACTTTGACAACGCAGTGTTAAATTATTTATCCGTTTTGTACGTTTCTGCCCAACATGAAATCGTAGAACGGCAGCATACATGAACAATTCCATATTTAGCAAAAAAGGTTGGATTTATGTAATAAAAATGGTTGCTAATTTCAGTGTAGGAACAATTTCCACCTCCCTCCTTTAATTATTGGCTGATCTTTCCATTTTGTGTGACAGATGGCTGCAATTCGTAAGAAGCTTGTAATCGTTGGAGACGGAGCATGTGGAAAGACGTGTTTACTCATTGTATTCAGTAAAGACCAGTTTCCTGAGGTCTACGTACCCACAGTGTTCGAGAACTATGTTGCTGATATCGAGGTGGATGGCAAGCAGGTGAGACTGTCTCCTAACATCAAGCTATCACAGAACATTTCACAGTCTATTACAGAACATGTGTCTCTTCTGGAGCGGTTTGAACTTCCTCTGATTCTTAATCGTGTTCTTCCTTTATTCTCAGTTTTGCATTTTTTTTATGCAGTTCATTTGAAATTAATGGGGTTTATTCTGGGTCCACAATGAGTGATTGTTTTGTGCTGTATTTGGAAGACATTGTGTGAATCTGTGAAATGTGTAACTACGCCTGTCGCGATAATCAATAAATTTACATTTATGCATTTGGCAGACGCTTTTATCCAAAGCGACTTACAGTGCCCTTATTACAGGGACAATCCCCCTGGAGCAACATGGAGTAAAGTGCCTTGCTCAAGGACACACTGGTGGTGACCGCTGGGATCGAACCAGCAACCTTCTGTGTATCAGTTCAGTGGTTTAACCCACTGGACCACCATCTCACAATAAATCAATTATTAGCTCGATAATTTTTCCTGCCGCGATAATTTCCACTTGCATGCTTTTTTGTTTTCCTTGTCTCTCTCTCTATCTCTCTCGCTGACTGCGCACGCCTCGTCCGTTTGGGGAGGTGTTTATACTCGACACGCAGACTGGGTGCCAGCGTGATGAGACGTCATGCTCGGCCAGATTCGCCTGGAACTCGTGCTTCTTCGGTTGCGGAGCCGAGCGCAAAGTTACAAAATTTGACGTGCACACCGCCAAGCGAAATGGGGTCTCGCACACTACTGCCCGCTCCGCAATGATGTCATTTTTGCCGCGCGTGCTAGTGATGCGCGGGTCGGCTTTTTTTCCAACCTGCGGGTCCCGCTTTTATAAAATTATTTGGCCCGCCCCAGCCCGCACCGCACCAGTGTATCAATTTTAAAATCGCCCCGCCCCGCACCCGCGACCATTAAATAGACATACTAGCCATTGTAATGTAAATTAAAACAGCCTTTATTTCTGAAAGTGCTTGGAAACATCGCCCTGTAAACTGGCAACACCATACGATTATTATGAATATGAACCATAAATCAGGTCATATTAATAACAAGATAATGATAAACATTTTCAACCTTTAATTTTCACCAAAGCAGCGTTTGTATCTAATAGGCTTAACTATTTTTTATTTCAGATTTGTATAGGCAGTTTACAGCCTACGCTACATAACCACTAAACTTTTGTTTTATTTAACACACAGAAATGTTCATAGCGTGTTTACATTCGCTGTGCAAAAAAAGAATGGCGTCCACTGTACCGGGGTTTAATCTATTTCGGCTAGACTCTAGCACCCGGCCAAGAGCTGAAAGTGTGCTCGCTTGATGCGCTTGTGGCCGGGATTCTCCTGCACCTCGTCTTCCATCTTCACTTTTATCTCTTCGTTTTTGTTGTCGTGGCTGCCGGTGGTGGTGGGAGCTGCTCGGCGCGCAGCTTTCATGACGTGTTGCGTGACGCCAAAGGCTTGGGGACATCACGCAAGTTACGTTGCTACGGCTTTCGTATTGTAACCTTATCAAAGAACCTAATAAAATATGAAAATAGATACTCCCAAATATTTAATATAGACTATAGGGAATTGCAGGCAACATACATTGTTTTAATTTTGTTTTTAATGACCCGCCCCGCAAATAAGTGAAGATTTCTTAACCCGCCCCAACCCGACCAGCGGGTTACTCGCGGGGCCCGCGGGTTATGAGACGACCCGCGCATCACTAGCGCGTACCCTCGCGCTCGTGCGGACGCGTCGAGTTTAAACAAGGCTTAAAGCTACACTGAAGTTGGCAGTTTGATAAATGCAAGTTAGTTCTTCAGCTTAATCGTTGTGTGCTTCAAGTTCAATCGTTGTGTGCTAAAAAGGCACATAAGTTCCTGTAGAGATAGCAATACATATTCTCCTTTTTTTGCCAAATAAATGAAAAGCATGTCATCAATGTCTTCTCTCTTGCTGTATCAAAATCTCACCTAGCTTTCCTCAGAGATGGTCCCAATACTGTGCTTAAAGTCAAGTCAAATTCAGTTTGTGCATGATTACATCATATAACTTTTTTTTTTGTATCCTAAATTGTGGATAATTAAGCTATATATCATATGCTGAAGTAAATTTCTGGAGTGTTAACGATTAAAAGAAAAAACAACAAGAACCGTACAAAACCGTGATATGAACTGTGGGTTTTGTGAACCGTGCCATCACTAATATGCACCTAAAACACAATCATCCATTGCAGTTTTCATCCATTTTATTTATTGTTTTTGGTATTTTATTCAAGTTCATTAGTCCATTGCTTTTTTTGTTTTGTTCATTTATTGTGGATATTTAAAACGTTTTCCGTTTTCAGTGTTTAATAGTCTTTAGAAATAAAAGTTTGTTGATCTTTGAAAAGGTGTACCTACATTATTATGCCATTATCATTATTTTAGATGAAAATGGTCTCCGTGACAGGCCTATGTGTAACTAATAAATTTCTATTTTAATTTTTTTTTTTAATTCTTGTGGTTGCAAAGCTGAATTTTCAGCATCATTAGTCCAGTCTTCAGTGTCACATGATTCGTCAGAAATAATTCTAATATGCTGATTTGTGGCTCAAGAAACATTTCTTATTATCAATGTTGAAAACAGTTGTGCTGCTTAATATTTTTGGGGAAACTGATAATTTTTTCAGGACTCTTTGGTGAATGGAAAGTTCAAAAGAACAGTATTTGAAATAGAAATCTTTTGTGACATTATAAATGTCTTTACTGTCACTTTTGGTCAATTTAATTCATCCTCACTGAATAAAAGTATTAATTTCTTTTAAAAAATCTTACTTATCCCAAAACTTTGAATGGTAGTGTGACTATAAATAAAAAAGTGCATGTATATTTTTATTCATTTGTATAAATAAAAATAAACTGAATAATGAATGAACTTTTTACACAAATTGTTATGTTGATAATACAATTTTTAATCCTTTTTTTGTCAGGTGGAACTGGCTCTATGGGATACAGCTGGACAAGAGGACTACGACAGGCTGAGGCCCCTGTCCTACCCAGACACCGATGTCATCCTCATGTGCTTTTCCATAGACAGCCCTGACAGTTTGGGTGAGAAACTTCTCTACCAGTCTGTAATATTAATTATATACAAGTCTAATTTAGGCCTTTAAATAATTTGATACTGTATGGATTTACTACGACCAAATTGCTGTGGTCACTGTATTGAAAAACGTACTCTACTCACACAGAGAATATCCCAGAAAAATGGACACCAGAGGTAAAACATTTCTGTCCAAATGTTCCAATAATTCTGGTGGGTAATAAAAAAGATTTACGGAATGATGATCACACTCGACGGGAGCTGCTGAAGATGAAACAGGTGTGTGAGCTAACATAAAACAGTCACTATATTTAGATGGAAATAACATAAAGGCAAGTTAGACGGCACAAAAATAATGGAACTAAAGTGTTTTTTTATGTGATTATATTGTATTTAGAGATAATGAAGTGGATTAATGCCTTGTCAATGCTTTCTTCCTTGAACAGGAACCTGTTAAACCAGAGGAAGGGCGAGACATGGCTAATCGCATCAATGCCTTCGGCTACCTCGAGTGTTCAGCTAAAACTAAGGATGGCGTGAGGGAAGTGTTTGAAATGGCCACAAGAGCGGCGCTCCAAGCCAAAAAGCGTGGCAAAAAGAATGCCTGCGCTTTGCTATAGAGAACGAGAGAGGAAAAGAAAAGAACGAGGGAGGGAAAGGGGTAACCAAACTAGGCCAAGGAAAATGAAAGAGCTATAAAAGTTTGCAAATAGAGGGAAGAAACGCCCCTAGTGTTAATTATGTACTCGGGGGGGGGGTCAGGGAGGGTCATTTTCAATCCAGGCCAAAAGAAACTACAGAAGATAGTAGGGACAACTGCACCGGCAAAAAGGGACGTAAACATGTTTATGGCCATCGGTCCTTTTTCAAATCAAGATTAGTTGACCTTTAAGCCTTCAGACTGATCACAAGCATAAGGATAGTGTGCGTGTAGGGTAAATAAAGATCGACGTGGCTCACAATCACAGTGTGCGTGTAGGGTAAATAAAGATCGACGTGGCTCACAATCACTGATTGCATTAGGGGTGGGGTTACTTGTGATGTATTCTTTGGCCCATTGCACATCTTCTGATTAGAAGATCAGCACTGCAAGCAAGAACAGAAACAAACGGCTTGGTCTAAAAAGATTCCTTTTTTGGCACCAAGTGCATTATTCAGGGTGTAAAAGGCATTAGTTAGTACCCTACATCGTGTATGCTACATGACATGTCAAGCAGGGAGTTGTTATACTGGCCACACAACGTAAAACTCCCATGATACCCTTTGTAAACCTCCCAGGAACCCAGTGCCGTCTAATGTAAATCATTCATGCCTGTCCTTCATACTAGGATTTTCTTTTTAATGATCTTTTTTCCTACATTAACATGCTAATACTGTTGGTTAACACAACTGGCTCCTCTGTGCCCTCCTGTCCTGTCGCAAAAATTGACGGTTTAGTCACTGGTTTAAAATAGCTGAAAGTAGTGGTAGTCTTATAATTCTTTATTCCAATAAGATTTAAATATATTTTGTACTTTTTGCCATTTGCCTATAAAAGTCAAAGATGCATTAAGCAATGATCATACTAATTCACCTTTTTTTGTGAGTATTTTCTGTGCTTGCTCATGTATTATAATTAAAAGAAGAAGAAGAAGAAACTGTGGGTTAATCAGCCCTTGTGGAGCTCAAAGCAAAACTGCAGCTCTGTATGTTGACTGTCAGACACTGTTCGATTTTGGCAATATATATATAAGTTTTATAATAGGTGACAGTAACTTCATTTCCCCCCATATTCCCCTTTGCCTGCACGACAGGCTTTTATTTGGTGTGCAGAAATAAAAGTAATATTTATCTCACTGTGTAAATGAGAAACTCCCTCCATTTCACTTCGTTTTCTCTTTATTATTCCCATCTTTTTCTCCTGTACTGTATGTTTTCATATTTTTTTCGTGAAATTCTACTGGCTTATTCTATATCTTTTTTGCGTATTTTACAAATTCTAGTATCTTAGAATTTAAAAGTTTTAAAAGAAATAAAGAAGGAAAAACGTAGCGAAATGTGATTTTGAAAGAGCTGTTTAATGCCATATTATTAAATGCAAGTCATTTCTTAGAAGAGATTCTGCATTTCATTCTAAGAAGGAAAAAAAAAAGAGCCTTTGATGCATCAATTATCTTTTGTAAACCAGTGCATCTTTGGATTTCCACAGACTCGTTTGAAATGTATTGAAAAAATAAATTCTTATAGGGTAAATTTTCTTGGGTCTTTATTTCGTGTCTCTTCTCCAGTTAATGTTTGTGTAAAATACCTAATTTCTTCACCTCGGCTTGATGTGGTGTTCAGTAAACGAGTACACATGCTGACAATGGTAGGAGTTAAAAGCGGAGGTAGATCAAATAAGTACCAAACTTTTGCAAGTTGACCATTTGCACACCACCAGTAGTCAGCCTTTATAGTGATCTGTGCAATCCAGCCACAAATTCGTGATAATAGGGCTCTGAAATGAGAGGAAACGCAAGTTACAGCCTTTTTTCATCATAAATGGCAAACTATCAAATTCTACCAGATGATCTGACACCAAACCTGAGTCAGGCTCAATGATGGCGTGTCTGATGAGGAAGTCCAGAACCACCATGGCACAGTTTGGCTTAAACTCCTCACTGACCAGGAGATCTTTCACCTGAGAACAACACATCAGACAGGGAGAATGGGGGTAAGATGTGCCAACCCTTAATCTAGGAAACTTCACACATTTGGTCATTTATATAGAAATGGCCCATCAAATACAGCTTTTCTATACTATGTTATTTACTACATGTAAAATTACATCTATATACACTATATTGCCAAAAGTATTGGGACACCCCTCCAAATAATTGAATTGAGGTGTTCTAATCACGTTCATGGCCAAAGGTGTATAAAATCAAGCACTTAGCACATGCAGACTGCTTTTACAAACATTTGTGAAAGAATGGATCACTCTCAGGAGCTCAGTGAATTCCAAGTGTCGTACCGTGATAGGTTGCCACCTGTGAAGTAAGTCCATTCGTGAAATTTCCTCACTACTAAATATTCCACAGTCAACTGTTAGTGGTATTATAACAAAGCAAGGTCCATAAAGACATGGATGATCGAGTTTGGTGTGGAGAAACTTGAGAGTCCTGACCTCAACCCGTAGAACACCTTTGGGATTAATTAGAGCGGAGACTGCGAGCCAGGACTTCTCGTTCAACATCAGCCCCTGACCTCACAAATGCGCTTCTAGAAGAATGCTCAAAAATTCCCATAAACACACTCCTAAACCTTGTGGAAAGCCTTCCCAGAAGATTTGAAGCTGTTAGAGCTGCAAAGGGTGGGCCAACTCCATATTAAACCCTACGGATCAAGAATGGGATGTCATTAAAATTCATGTTGTGCATGTAACGGCAGGCGTCCCAAAACTTTTGGCAATATAGTGTATGTCACAGCTTATCTTATACACAATATATCACATAGCATTAAATGGGATGCCTTCACCTTCTCAATTGGATAGTAGTAAAATGCTTGCACTTCTCCGTCTCCAATATGAGGCTGAAAATTGAGAGGCAGCTCTAAATCAAAGACAAATTGACACTCAGGAAATATTCCTTCGTCATCTTCGTAGGTGTAGCTACAGAGAGCAGAGACAGAGGGGAGCATGAATTGAAGATTCACGATTGCAGAACGTCTTTAAATTTAGTTAAACATAGTAAACAGTTTCCAGGCAGAAACGATGCCTGTGACAACAGGCATTCATGTCTTTGATCACAGTGACATCTTCCAGACTTGAATTCTGGTCATCTTCCTTTGGGCGCTCGCAATATTTCTCTGGAAGCCTGCCAGTTGGAGGTTATTTCTGGCATTTCTGCTGTATTAATCAGTCTCTTTTGCAAGAGAGTTGAGAGAGTTTATATCTACCATGGTATCTGGGAAAGGTTTTGAATAGGAAAAAACTGCAGCAGGCATCTTTAATCTTAAAAATCACCAATTTCCAATTGAAGACCACAGATGCAAAAGGCAATAAATGAGAATTTTTCTCAGGCTCCTATGTTCAGATTCAGTAATTTCATTTTAATGGCAATTAAAAAGTTATTAGTCAGTTATTAAAATGCTTTATTTTCAAAAATGTCACTGTTAAGAGTAAAATGAAAAACCTAAAAATGCTAATTTAAAAGAAAAAATGTCAGATGCATTGCTTTTTTGCTTCGTAATAGTTTCTAAATGATTTTGAATCACCCAAGTGAAATAGTGGGTTAGAAATGAAAGATTATGCACCTCACAGTTCCCACAGGACGCGCTTGCTCTGCCAGGCCTGGAGGGATGCAGGCCTCCTCTTCACACTCTTTTACCAATGTATGCCTTACACTGCAGCCTGCCGCCAGTCCTCCAGCCGCCTGAGTGATAAATCAGATCCTTTATAAACAACCCTATTAAATCAAAATTGGAGATTTGTGGTTGTGTTTGTTAGCTTCGAGGTCATCTGCTAATGTACTTCCAGAAGACCGTAGTAATTTATAACACACAATTACAACTTTGCAGTCTTTCTTTCTTTATTACTCCATATGCTTTATACATTAACGTTCAAAAGTTTGGGGTCGGTAAGATTTATTGTTCTCTTATCACCAAGACTGGATTTTATCAAAAATACAGTAAAAACAGTATATTGTGAAATAATATTACAATTTAACCCTCTGGTAGTGTTCACGTGTCGGTCAATAATGACAATGTTTTTTTTTTCTCAATGAAATTACTACTATATTTTAGTTCGGTAATGTTTTTTGTTTAATTGCTTGTATTTTATGGTACTAAATGACATTTATGCAGTAGTTATAATCCATTTATTCACTTTTTGAGCATACCCCTGAAAAAAAAGAAGAAATTTCCAACTTAAACTGTCATAAATCTTGAATGCTTTGGAGAACAGACAGTTAGGTCTCTTTTTGAAGACAATACTTATTTATTATTGCTGAGTGAACTTGAAAAAGTTGTACATTTAAAAAATCAATTTGTAAATAAACAAAATTGTACACAATAAAATTGTACATTATTTATTAATTGTACATTGTTATGAAAAATGGAAAGAAATAAGATTTTTTTTAAATATGAAATGCATATATTTACACGTTTTACTCTAAAACTGTGAGAAAATCAAAGCCATAAATTTCAACAATTTGCGTTCCAAATTTGAGATTGAAGCTTTCAGTAAGATTTTGTTTCCAACAGTTAAAATTCACATCCATTTCATTTACAATGCGGTCATTTTTTTGTATGTTAACTAGTGATGTGTCGTTCATGAACGATTCGTTAATTTTGAACGAATCTTTAATATGACTCGAGAACAACGGGTTGTCTCAGAGAGCGATTCGTTCATTTTGTGTTGACTGCATGCGCAACATCCCATATGTTCTGTACAGGAAACCGAGTCTCGAGACATTCGTTCATCAAGTCCCAGCCCATAGGCAAGGTTATGCAGTCACCGGAAACAGAAAAGATTAGTTCATCTCGTTCAAATCGTTCGTTCAAGTCCCCATAGGCTGAATGCAGAAACAGTTTATCTCTCGAGTCTTGTTCTTTTGTCACGTGACGTGACAGCCGTGTTGGATACAGAAATTAGTTCATTCCTTTACAGTCTATGGTTAATTCACAATTCCTTACAAACAAGTGAGTTTTTTTTAATGTTTGTTTAGTTCAGTTTTTTTTAGCTAGTTTCATTGATTTTCCTATGAAGCCTGGACACATTGGGTTGTTCAGAACGGATAGGCATAACAAATGTTTATTGCACATATCTTCTGAAGATTTTATAATAATAAATATATTACAACATGCAGTCAATAATACGACTGTAATATTGTATATGTTGCGAGACACTGAACAGGAAAGCGGTCACGTGAAAAAAGAACGAACGACTTGAACGAGAAGACTCGGGAGATGAACTAATCTTTTCTGTTTCCGGTGACTGCATATTGCATATGGGTCTGGGACTTGAGGAACGAATGACTAAAACCCAAAGACTCGAGACTAATCAATTCTGTTTCCGGAGGCATGTATTACATGAGGCTGTCACGGCCCAGATCAGACATGATGACTGAACTAACGGCTCATACCCGAGAGGTGAACTAAACTTTCCAGGGAACAGACGTGTTTAAATGTGAAGTGACAAAGGAAAGCACGATTTGGATCGGGAGGTGAGGTGAACTAACAGACTGCATACATAGACTGAAGCAATTTAAGCAATTAATTAATCATTTATTTCTCAAAGTTTGGCCATGGCTGCATTAGCTTATAGTTTATATTTTATTCCAAAAGTACTAAATGTTTTGAATAATGTAGCATGTAATGTTTTAATTAGATTCTGCTGAAATGAACGAAATGACTTGAAAAAAGATTTGTTAATTTTGCTGAACGAGATTCAAAGATCCGAGTCAGTAAAATGATCCGAACTTCCCATCACTAATGTTAACATAGCAAGTGCTTTAACAAGTTTCGTACCATTCAGATGAAGTAAAAAAAATACTAAAAAACGTATTTGGTCAAAAATGACCCGAACAGCTATCCTAGAAATCTAGACGCACCCTAGCGGCAGCAAATCTAATTTGCAGCCAGGGTCGTCTAGCATCTCTCCGTTCACTTGCGAGCTGGAAAAACCAAACTCTGGTCAGGCCAATCACATCGTGTATAGAGTCGGTGGGCGGGCATGACGGCAGAGTTGCATCGATTCTGCGTGCTCCTTGTAAACAAAGAAGCTTGCGAACGGCAGTCTTTCGAATCGGCTTTGGCCGCGACTCTGGAAGACTGAGTTAAGCTTTTCTTTGAGAAAAGAACAAAGAACGCCACTGAAGTCATTCTTAAGAAAGGAAGATGTGTTCGGAGTTTTGCAGACCGGATACGGCAAAAGTTTATTCTATCAACTAGCTCCGCTTGGTTGCTCTGGTTGGTTGTAGCGCTATCCTATTGCGTGCAGAGGGAATTTGAAAGACAACCGTTTATCCCGCCCCTCGGATTGAGCCCTGCCATTGGTGTGTTCCCAGACCCAACATCTTGATGTGGGTCTGGCTTGTCAGGCTACCGAACAGCACCAAAAGATTAACATAATATATTTTTATATATTGTATTGCTTTGATTTTCAGCATCATTACTCCAGTCTTCAGTGTCACATGATCCTTCAGAAATCATTCTAATATGTTGATTTGATGCTCAAGAAACATTTCTTATTATTATCGATGTTGAAAACAGTTTCAGTATTCTTTGATGAATAAAAAGTTCAAAAGAACTGCATTTATTTAACAAATGAAATCTTTTGTTACATTATAAATGACTTTACCGTCACTTAGGAACCATTTAATACATCCTTGCTGAATAAAACTATTAATTTCTTTAAAATAAAAAAATTACTGCCCCCAAATGTTTAAACAGAAGTGTATGTTTGAGAGATCCGGTAAGTTTGGCGTGGCACTAATTGTAATGAGCTGATTCATTTGTGTATTAATAAATCACCATGTTGTCCAGTCTCCCTGGATACGTCTGTTTGGTCAGAGATCGTCGTGCCAGCCACATATTAAGATTGCCACTTGAATCCCGAGTGTAGCCATTCACATGGACGCCGTACCGTTTCACTCCAAACAGACCTGTGTTTGACCATTAATAAACAGCTATAAATGTCACTTGGTCTGTGACAAAGTAGAAGCATGAAATTAATATTATATTATGAACATACTTGTAGCTGCTCTCTCCATATACATCAGCGGAGGGTCGCAGTACCTGGGCATCACAGCGTATTGCTGAAAAGAAATGCACTCAGGTAAATGTGAAAGAATCGGGGTCTGAAGTTATTAAACAAGGTAAAAAAAAAAAGCCCCTGTAGTGAATTATTCTAGGGATTTTTATTTAAAGTGCCCCTATCATGCTTTTTCAGATATAACCGTTCATGCTGTGTGTAAAATAGTTTCAAAGATCAAATGCATGACAAATAAAGTTATTGTCTCCTAAAAGAAAGAATGAACTCTGGACTGCTGAAAACGAGTCGGCAGTATTTACAGTCTTACTTCCTGCTCGAACCTACGTAGGTTTGTAACAAATATATTGTTATTGATTGGCTGCCCATGAACAACTTCTCCTTTGACACGCCCTCAAACAGTCTAGTTGTAACTGAGGCCTGGAAGAGTTTGGTAATCGCTGGGCCTGAAATTCAAATATGATAATATATTAGGGGTGTAACGGTACACGTATTCGTATTGAACCGTTTCGGTACAGGGCTTTCGGTACGGTGCACGCGTGTACCGAACGGTTATGAATGTAATCTTTAACAGTTAACAGTCGGCTTGTTGTAAGCACGGAACACACTTCAGTCCGAGTTCCCACACGAACATATTAAGTATTCAGTCCATTTTATCACGAAATTCAAACGATAAATGCGGTTTTAACGCTCTTTAATGTGATGTGACTGATAGACGCGTATCAGTTCAACTTAAAGCGGCAGCGAGCGGCGCGCGAGTCAATGCGATCATCTCTTCCTAAAGAATAAACATAAATTAATATATCTTGAGGTATGTTGAGGATACATTACAACTTACTGAAATGTATCATATGTCGTGTAATCGCTCCATCTGTGTTTACTAGGGGTGATGTGACTGATAGACGCGTATCAGTTCAACTTAAAGCGGCAGCGCGCGAGTCAATGCGATCATCTCTTCCTAAAGAATAAACATAAATTAATACATCTTAAGGTATGTTGAGGATACATTAACACTTACTGAAATGTATCATATGTCGTGTAATCGCTCCATCGGCGTTTCAACCGCGGAAAGACAATAAAACTGCTTGTAAACAATGTCATGCAGAATCACGCTTACTCAGAAGTCATTCAGTGTCCACAGCTGTTAGCTCACTAGAGAAATCAACTCTTTCACTGAATACATGCACTATATTAGCCGTTATATTCATTATATTAGCCTATATATATTCATTATATACTACTAAGCCTGTTAGTGGTGTCTTGTTTATTTAATGTATGTTTAAATAAACCTGTCATGAAAATTACAGCCACTAAATGATTATATTTCAACAACGAATAAAAATAATTCGATTTAGAAGTTAATGCAAAAGCTGCCTTTTGTGAAGCTTATGAGTGTTATATCTAAAAATAAATAGCAACTGAATTTAGGCTAATAGTTTGGGCTCTGTTGTTAACCTTAAATAGTAACGTGTAAGGGCTCCCTATATAGTTTACAGAATTATCTTTAAGAAACTTTTAGTTATAATTTAATTAATTTATGGACAGACACAATTTTTTTCATTAAACCACTGTTGAATAAAAATTAATAAAAAGCCATTTTGTAAAACTGCTGTGCCGAATCCATACCGAACCGTGACTTCAAAACCGAGGTACGTACCGAACTGTCAGTTTTGTGTACCGTTACACCCCTATAATATATACATTTTAGTTTCTGACACATGCTCTAAGTGGTAGACCAATCACAACAGACTGGGCCATCTGACCAATCAGAGCAGAGTAGGCACTCTGAAAGGAGGGGTTTAGAGAGACAGAATATTTTACCAAACACTTTCAGACACTGTGAGAAACAAGGTGATGCTGCAATGTACATTACATTACATTACATACTTAGGATGCATGTAAACCTATTGTAGGAGACCTCCAAAACAAAATTAGGAAGAACCTATAAAATAGCATAAAAGGGGCACTTTTTTATGTAAATTGAGGTCATGATGTTTGTGCTATGATGGGGGAAGCCCTTGAAACTCATGTCCCTTGAAAATCAAAATATTGCTCATTATTTCTGACACTGGAAGGAATCTACACATACATGCATAAAGAGTAAGGGTGAAGATGGGTCATTATCTACCATGTACCAGAGATGTCTCACCTCATCTCTCCAGCCTATTAGACAGGTGAATGTCGCCTCTCTCCTCAGCTCCTGCAAGACCTCATCCACAGCCACTGATCTGCTCTCAAAGGTGTCAACACTGGAGCAGAAGGTTATAGCGCTCCCATATGGCTTGAAGACAGAAGGAAAACGATCAAGAATTGATGCTACTTTTGGGGGAATCCATCCAACCTGTTCTCCAGCCACCTCAAAACGAAGACAGCTCTCTAAACTGGAACCTGGAATAAAAGTATGCATTGATGTCAAGTAAATAAACACATTTTTACATGTAATAACACAGTAATACATTATTTTCCCTGAAAAAAAAGTGTGTTGAATATCATGATTTCTGAGGTTTTCTTTACATTTAAAAACTGTTTACAAATATATATTTTTTTACTAGTCTTGTCATTCATAAATTGCAAAGCTGGCTCATCTTATGAATTGATTTTTTTAAAAGTATTTTACAGATAAATAAAAATAATAATAATAATTGACCCATACATGACTTGTCCATTCACGCTGGATCACATGCATATGGATTGCTCTGTCAATGTGTACTGTATTTCCCCACCTGGTAAATGAAAGTTATTCATTCGACGCAGGAGTTGTAGCATTTTCTCCGACCACGAAGCCATTTGTAGATTTCACACGTGTAACAGTAAATTGTCCGTTCAGAAACAGTGCATTATGATATTGGGGGATTTGTACTTGATTTGTCGTTGACATGCTGTCATACACCCACGGGCTTTCTGCTCGCCTCCATTGTTGCAGTTCCTGTTGATGTGAGCGCTGATTGGGTGGAAGGTGCTGTTGAGCTGCGCGCTGATTGGTTAAAGCTCTATGACGAGTTCTTGAAGGGCCTGCTTGTGTGTTGCTCGAAGGAGTTTCTCCACTAGAGGGCGAATGTAGATCATACCAAGGGCCACTTATAATGTTACTGGACTGGAATACTTCGTAATGAATGCTGAATCTGACCAGACATGTCAAGTCATGTTAGTTCTGCATATAGTGCAAATGTTGTTCTGTGGAAATTGCTCCTACTGTGAAGTTAGTGAGTTTATGAGTTCACATCATATAATCTTTAAGTTAAATACTTTTGACTTGCTGTCCATCTCGAAGGGTTTGATACATTAGACGTAAACATATACAGGTGAAGATGAGGTGGTGTAAGGACGCAGTGTCACAGTAATGAGGTAAGCTTCGGTTTATATACGCTTCTGTTGTGATTGGAAATATTAGATGAACATGGTAGCCTATAAAGGTTAATATTTGGCCCCTGGAATTAATTTGAAAAAACACTTTCTGTAATAGACATTTTTGCTAATCATATAAAACCAACAATTGAATGTTAGAGAACAGTTATATTAGGAGCATATGTGTAACTTTCAATGGAATTTTCCCCCTTAGCTGTGTATCATCTTCATACTAAGGCAAAGATACAGTCGTGCTTTCCACTGCTTTTGTTCGACTGAGCAACAGGATTTAATCAGACACTAACAAAGAGATCCATTACAGATAGGGGGAGAGAGAGGGACAGAAAAAATACTTTGCACTTGCTGTAATCTGCACCACAATCTTAGGGTCAAGTCTTCCTCTAAGCACTAAAAATATACCGACAGTAATCACTGTTGTTAGAGCTGACTGAGAAGTATCTAGTAGTAGGCGGTTTTTTAATGAGTCAAGAAAAGCAAACTGTTCCAAAACACACAGCTAGAGAAGAGATGAACAGAAAAAATACATTTATTTAAGTAAATGTATAGTCTATCTATCTATCTATCTATCTATCTATCTATCTATCTATCTATCTATCTATCTATCTATCTATCTATCTATCTATCTATCTATCTATCTATCTATCTATCTATCTATCTGTCTATCTATCTGTCTGTCTATCTATCTATCTATCTATCTATCTATCTATCTATCTATCTATCTATCTATCTATCTATCTATCTATCATTGTCTGTCTGTCTATCGTCTATCTACCAATCATCTGTCTGTCTGTCTGTCTGTCTGTCTGTCTGTCTGTCTGTCTGTCTTTCATCTATCTATCTATCTATCTATCTATCTATCTATCTATCTATCTATCTATCTATCTATCTATCTATCTATCTATCTATCTATCTATCTATCTATCTATCTATCTATCTATCTATCTGTCTGTCTGTCTGTCTGTCTGTCTGTCTGTCTGTCTGTCTGTCTATCTATCTACCCCTATCTCTCATTGGTCACATTCTACATGTTTTTCATTCTCTATAGTGTGTGTTCTCTAAACAGTTTTGGCGATATTTATCATGTTCTCGACAGGCTTGGCTCCAGCCATGTGTGTGGACGGATGGGGAATGCTAGGAAAAAAGTAAACACTGATTCTCAAGTTGTCATGAAGAAAATGAACACACTAGACTGTTTGCTGTCTGAGGTCGGCTTAGTTCAATTGTATATCAAACCATATTTTTGGAAGTGTCTTCATACAGTCTCATTCCAGAAATGGACCACAGATGAAGGATGATGCTAAAACAATTTCTGTGTTATTTGTTTGAGACATTTATATCTGGTGTAATCTGTTTTTTGGTCAGACTCTGAGCAGATGTACGAGGTAAACCCGAAGGCAGGAAGATGTGGGTGGCGTGTTTACCTGTTTAAAATGATTGTTTGTCTTCATGAACATTCAGAGTTTTTATTTTTGAATGAAAGACAGGAAGCTCAGGGCATGTCTAGTGGGGGAGTATTAGGTCCAATTGCTTAATAACTTTCTGTGTGGGAGGCAAAATAAAGAAAGGCTATAACAAACTGGGGTAGGAGATGCAAACAGAATTAAGCAGAACTAATTGATTATTTGTCCCAGCTTGCTCCAGACACATTTTATATAATCATAACAGGCTTACATTTGTGTGCTAATGTCGTGTTAGCTAACCACATATTACGGTCAATATTCTGAAAAGCCTTTATTCTGATAAAAGAGCTTTAAATGCTTTAGGTTATCCCAGTATTCCTGTACACATGGTAATTAACATATTCAGAATAAACAAGTAGTCTTTTCCTGCTGTTTTCTTCTTGAAATAATGTAAATCCTGCCATTTATTATGATGTGCTTTTGGTAATTATGCAAAATAATTTAATCATGTCATGATTAAATCTTGATCATCTCATTTATGGCATTTAAAAGCAGAACAAATTGCAACATGCAGCCAATCAGATGCTTTCACACAGCTGTATATTGATTAATGCTCATTAGAAAAATGTTCATTAAAGGTCCCATGGCATGACATTTTAATTTTATGAGGTTTTTCAACATGAATATGAGTTCCCCTAGCCTGTATATGGTCCCCAAGTGGCTAGACATTTCGATAGGTGTAAACCGAGTTCTGGGTGTCCTGCTCTGCCTTTGAGAAAATGAGAGCTCAGACGAGCCGATCTGGAATCTTCCCTGTATGTCGTCATAAGGGGAAAGGTTACCTCTCCTTCCTCTGCTTTGCCCGCCCAGAGAATTTGGAGAAAATGGATTCCGTTTATCAGTCGCGATGTCAGCACAGGCTTTAAAAACAGACTTTACCATATGGATTTGACATATGGACAGGATATTTGACAGCACAAACAGTGAGTACCAGTGTTCATTAATGCCTGATCTGTGATCAGTGATTTCTGATGTGTAGCTGATCATTCAAGTTCGCACAGACTTTCTTTCTAAATCGTTTAATACTGTTTATGCCATCAGTGAATCAAACCAGTGACTAAACGATCAACTTCGCATCGTTTCTGTTAGTAGCATGAAACAAATCTGTTCTTTAAAGTGTGTTAAACTACAGAGAGCGATCAAAGAACACTCTCTTTATAATGGCTGAAGCTGTCAATCACACGTCGTGAGTGTATCTGCACACTTGTCCAAACTGCCGTTATGATGAATGACGCTGTTATGCAGCACAAAGCTCTTCCTGTATTGATGTTGATGTCGTGTTTGCTGTTAGTTGTGGTGAAAGCATTTTGTGAGAGAAAACAGTACAATATAACTTTCTCAGCAATCTTTCTCCAGCTCGCCGTCTCTCTGGTCCACATGCAGTCCGTCTCTCTCAGTCCGTCCGGCAGTGTTTGCAGATCTCGCTAAACCACGCCCCCCCCCCCCCCCCTCAGCAACATAATCTAATACTTAAATGTAAAGATGTCATCCAATCACAACAGTGGGCGTTTCCACTGAAGTCTCACAGCAGACACGCCCCTTAAAACAGAGCATTCAAGCCAGAGGGCTAATATCAAGATAGAAAAAATGCCTTTTATTTCTAAATTATGACATTTTGTGATTACATTTTATAAAAAATCATATAAGTACACCTCAGGAAACATTATAAAATAATTTTAAAAAATCCACGCCATGGGACCTTTAAAAAAAATCTAAATTTACCAATCCAAATGTTTCTTCAAAATACATCACAATGTTTTGTAGCACAAAAAGTATGAATTAATAGTTTATGTTAAGTGGATATTCTGAATAATGTGTTTACATAAAACATAGAATTACATAATACAGGCATATACAGTACCATTTGTTTTATTTTGGATTGTTAGAAATTGTTTGGAATATTTGCTTAATTGTGTTATTTTAATCAATTTACCACAGTAGTATGAGTTATACATAAGTTCTGATTTAAAAAAAGAAAAGAAATTATTAATCAAAAGTGACAGTAAAGACTTTTAGATTGTTACAAAATATTCATATTTCAAATAAATGCTATTGTTTTGAACTTTCTATTCATGAAAGAATCCTGAAAAATGTATCAGTTTCAATAAAAATATTAAGCAGCAGAATTTTAAACATTGATAATAATAAGAAATGTTTCTTGAGCATCAAATCCGCATATAAGAATGATTTCTAAAGGATCATGTGACACTGACGACTGGAGTAATGATGCTGATATTCAGAACTTTTTTTATTGTAATATTTCAAAATATTACACTTTTACTGTATTTTTTATCAAATAAATACAGCCTTGGTGAGCATAAGAGACTTCTTTCAAAAAATTTTGAGACTTTAGAATTATTCAATTCTAATGAAATATTAATTCTGAATTAATTTTCACAAAGGTCACTTTAATATATGTTATAATGTTACTCTGTGTTCGCTCGGTGTCTGCTATGAGATAATAGCTACTGCTATTGTTACACACTGCAGTAGCTAGATCGATATTAGAATATCATATTAATAAAAACGGCATGCATTTAATTTTAAAATATATTGTCTGGTGGACAAAATCCTGTATTACTTTTACTACTCTTTCTGATTTTGCTATGATAGCCACTTGACAAAATAGTGTTGTCTCTGAGACATTATACAAACATGTTACCTGACGTAAATCAAGAAAAACAAGAGATTTTTGCTATATAGTATTGAGCTATATAACAATGATTATTTTTCTGCCGATGAATGTGTCCAAATAGTTGCTTACCTGCCTAATAAAAACACATAATATATAAAAGCATCTTTGGTGTTTCCATGGTTTCAACGGAAGTAGGCCCTGTCCCAAATGGCACCCTAAACACTCACGGGCTGAATCCGAAATCGCCCTCTATACACTCAAATATGGCATTATTTGAGGGGACAGCAATTTGTAGCGGTGTCCGAAACCATAGTGGACGTTATTGAGTGCACCCATTCTATCCCACATTGCACCGCAATAACAAGTGTACAGCGGATGTAGCTACACTCAACGGCTGTCCGAATTCGCTAACTTGTTTTCATTCACTCCTTTAAGTGAACTGTATTAGTGGGCTAAAGTAGGGAATAGTGATTGAGGGTTTAGGGGGCGATTTCGGATTCAGCCATGGTCTACGAACTCTTGTGACGTAACGCCGCTTTGACTGTCGGCTGTTTCGGGAAAAAGTCTGCTGGGGAGCTCGCTTCAGTGCAGGCTCGGCAAAAGTGCGCATCGAGGGCGCATATCGACCCTAAAGGGGGCGCCTGTGAGCTCCCTTCTGAAACCTAAAATGACAAATGGGACACCCTACGGTCTCATGGACTTAACAGACATGCGCAAGCGGCAGCCTTTGTAAGTCCACTAGACTGAACGTGCATATGATGTGCCATTTGGGACAGGGCCTAAAACCAAAAATGGAGGGTAACGCGGATATGACATCATTGATAGGTGGCCTAATGACACAGGCCGTTACACTGGTTAAAATTGCTGATGTCTCTCTGGATTTAAACATTGTTGGAAACATTTGGGATCTTTGGGTATTTGAATATTGGATATTTTAATCCAAAATTCTTACATATTGTGTCTTTATTTTTGTAAGCAATTGTACTTGTGATTTTTGCCTATAGCTGGCCATATCCATATCCAGGGATTCAGAATATGAGGGCTGACTCTTGTGACTCCAGCAAGCAACCCACAACAGCCGTGAATCATGGCGAAACACTGTATTAAGATCATTTTAGTTTCTGATTTGAATAATACAAGGCAGAAGGACAGTGGAATGTTATTTAATGAAGTGGTTGTCATAGCAACAATGCTTGCACGCAGTGAGCTGGCCACGCTGGACAGAGAGAGGCCGCCGCATGGTCAAGCAAGGTTGCAAAAGGCAATGGAACTTGAAGAATTTCTCAGGAGTGTGGTGCCGTTGGCCCTTCGACAAACAAAGCTACCTTTCATATCAACGGCTCACTACGGCCCAATGTTTTTTTCTCTGCTCTTCTATCAAACTTGCACTAGCTTGCACAAACATTGAGCATATTAAGAGAGACTTAAATTAATGTTTTATTCATCAACACCAATCTGAAACCCACACACTGAAAGTGCATCCATTGACGTCAGAACATGAAATCGTGTCAAAGATAAGATTTTGTTCCACTCGAGGATGCTGTAATAGTTTGTTTGGCTCTGGGGACCGATGGGCGTTTGTTGAGAGGGAAAGGAGAGGCGGTTGGTGGGTCTTCAGGGCAAATGAAAGAGGCGCTTTGTTGAGACTGTTTTCTTTTTCTTTTTTCCCTCTCACTCCCCTGCTTCCGTTCCATTCATTCCTCCGCACTCTCTGCTCTCACCTTTGCATTTCTTTTTTTTTCTCTCGGAGGGATGGGTGATGGGTTGAACATGATTTCCAGAGGCAGAGAATATAACTGGCCTTTCAGAAGGTGCAGCCCTCAGAGTCATTGAGACAGCTGTCTCAGACAGATCATACCTGAACTGACTCCAGCTTACATTCACAATGTACAAGCCTTTAGCTTTGTGTTTGTGCCTGTGTTTAGCGCTTTTAGCAGCTGAGGGAAAACGAGAAAATGGAAGAGGAGAGAGACAGAGGAGCTCCAGGCGCTTCTTGTCTGCTGAGGATGCGCTTGAGTATGATAACCCTTTCCTTCCAGGTGAGCAATGCTTATAGCACAGAAAATATTTCCTAATATTGTTATTTTATATTAATATTTGTATTCATATTTACTGTGCAATTGTAATTGACAATTTCTTTTAAATATATATTATATATATATTTGTCCTCGTATTATTTATATTTATTGCACAGTTGTATTTGTCAAAGAATAAGTGGTTATACTGAATTATGATGAGTAGTCTTATGAAAATGTATGAATGTCATTGCATTACATAACAAAACATCAAACCATGTGGCAATTATTTGACATAACACAAACACACTTTTCAAGCAAAACTATTTACACACAGAATTATTTTTGTTGCTAAGACACCATTGTGAACTTAAAGGAAACTGACATCAAACATCCACTAAAAATATTTTTTGATGATTATATTATATTATTGCCACTTATGTAATGCATTAACATTGATGCAACAAATTACTTGTGTTTTTATATTATATTATCCAATGCAATTACATTTATGCATTTTAAGTGTCCAATTACTTGTTGTGTTTTATATTATATTGTATTATCCTACTTATCCAATGCAGTGACATTTATGCAATTACTTGTCGGAGCTGTTGTGTGATGATTTTTTAAATTCTGTGTGTGGATACATGCCAGGGCGTAGCGGCCAGTGCTTGGTGAATGGGATTTCTCTGTTTGAGGGGGCTGTCTGGTCTCCGGAGCCTTGCAGTGTGTGCCAATGTAAAGGTGGAGCAGCGAGCTGTCGAACCGTCCCCTGCCCGGCCAGAGGTTTGGGAGCCACCATCTCTCTCTCTCACCCGCATTCACAGTCTGCTTGATTGATGAGAGATCAGTCAAGTCCTTGCACCCTCAAGTGACAACATTACACTTTAATACTTGCATCTACGTTCTTTATTTTATATTTCTTCATTTAATACATAACCTTTCAAAAGTTTGGGGTCTTTAAAATTTTTTTTAGTACATTTATTTGATCAAAAATATAGTAAAAAGTATAAACAGTAATATTTTGAAATATTATGTTTTCTGTTTTAATATATTTTTAAATGCTATTTATTCCTGTGAATAAATAACAGCTGACTTTTCAGCATCATTACTCCAGTCTTCAGTGTCACATGATGCTGATTTAATAAGAAGAAAGATTTCTTGTAATTATCAATGTTGTGCTGCTTAATATTTTTCAGGATTCTTTGATGAATACAAAGTTCAAAAGGAACAGCAAAATCCTTTTAATTTAACCTTACTGACCCCAAATGTTTGAGCGGTAGTGTATGTTCCATTCTTCTCTTTTGGTTGTTTTTAGGGAGGGTTCCATTGAAATAGTAATTGGATTAGCAATTTGTGGTAAAAGCTAAAGAAAACGGTGGGCATCCCTATGGTGATGCAGGTTGGGAATTATGTGAAACATTGGCTCTTAGTGTGAAGCAATTCGGTATTGCGAAAGGTGCCATAAGGGAGTGGGATGCTTGGTGGTGTGGGTACTGATTTTGTTTGCCGCACCACGTCTAGCTTCACCCACCCTGAAGTCTGTGGCCAGTAAAACCAATCCAACATCTGTGGGGAAAACAAGATTGAAAAACAGACTGACAGGAAATGGAAAACCACCTGTGGGGACAGAGGTTCTGGAGGTGAAGCCAAATAAGAACAAGAAGGTGGTCGCCCTGGCGAAAGAAGTATGTAGATGTGCATGAGAAAATACTTCATGTATACTTTAATGAATGTTTCTCTTTTCTTCATTATTGTACCTGTTTGCCTTTAGATATGTATGTACTGGTCTTAACTGGTTTAGGGTATTCAATCGGCTGTTTTAGTCTGGCTTATCTGGTGCTCAGTTGATTTAACAAATGAAAAGTACCTAAAACCAGCACACTAGACCAGCTAAGAATAGCAAAACTGTCTGGGTTAGTGTTAAGCAGATTTGACCTCCTTTAATTGTTCTTTAACATGTATGTGGTCTCTTCAGCCACCCTCAAATGTCCCTAAGAAGCAAGTAAAGAAAAACCAGGAGGTGATTTTGAATCTGGATCCTAGAAAGCCGCCTAAGACCGCTGTAATACCCACAGGACCTCAGTTTATGAGACCAATCCATTTTGATAATGATGACCACGATGATGACGACTATCTGGAGGACGATAGTGACAGTGATGATGATGACGATGATAACAGCAGTATTTCAGTGTTCAGATCTGCTATTCGCCCTGTAGCAGTCGAAAGACGAGTAATGCCGCCCACATTCAAACCGGCTGTACCGCGAGCAGAACCGGCCTTTGCTCTTCCTACAAGACGATCTGTGATCCTGCCTGCTGGAAGGCCACTGCCAGCCCCAAGTGGGCGACCGGCCGATCGAGATTTTGGCCGTCCAGTCTTCCACACCTCTGTTCATATGGAGTCTCTTCCAGCAGGCTGCTTGCTTTCAGAGTCTCTTATCGCTTGTGGAAACACTCGCCTTACCCAAATGCCCATCATCAGAGACCCAGGGGTCAGGAGCCTCTTTCTAGCAGGTGAGGTGAGAGCAGTTCACCTTGCTCATGAGGGCTAATAGTGCACTACAATTTTTTTTTAAATTAACATTAAAGTTCATATTTAACTTATCCTTTAAAGATGTTAATCAAAAAAAAAAAAAAATTGTAGTACACTATTTGGTATTACACTACAAAATAGTGTATTATTATTTAAAAAAAAATATAACTATACTCCAGTCTTCAGTGTCATGTGATCCTTCAGAAACTGATAGATAGATAGATAGATAGATAGATAGATAGATAGATAGATAGATAGATAGATAGATAGATAGATAGATAGATAGATAGATAGATAGATAGATAGATAGATAGATAGATAGATAGATAGATAGATAGATAGATAGATAGATAGATAGATAGATAGATAGATAGATAGATAGATAGATAGATTGATAGACAATGACAGACGATAGATGGATGGATGGAGGACAGACGGACAGATTATTAGATATACACAATTATTAGAAATAA
Organism: Romanogobio albipinnatus; assembly: GCA_023566225.1. Taxonomy (NCBI): domain Eukaryota; kingdom Metazoa; phylum Chordata; class Actinopteri; order Cypriniformes; family Gobionidae; genus Romanogobio; species Romanogobio albipinnatus. Next base: position 45,033,055 of record CM042253.1, read on the forward strand.
AGTAAAAACTTTGGAATATGTAGTTGTTACTGTGTTTTTTTCTATTATATAACTTTTTGGAAACTTTATATAAAATTGTTTTAGATTTATGTGTAAAACATACATTTTTTATTTGGTTGTGCAAATGATAGTGAAACAAACATTTATCTTTAAAAGGGGGTGTAGAGTCTTAAAATATGGGTCTGAGGTGAAAAGGTGTTGTTTGAGTTTGACAGATGTTTTACTGTTTGTCCATCAGAGGATTTGTAGAAGTGTAAACAGAGCTTACCGTGATCCAGAAAGAGGTGGAAAATTACTCATGACTTCCTGGTGTTTTGCAGATAACAAAATCAGCAAGATCCCAGTGCATGCTCTAGCAGGTCTTCCCAACTTGGAGTGGCTCGACCTCAGCAAGAACAAGCTGGATGATTTCTCTTTGGGACCGAATGTGTTTCAGGTGATAAGCAAGTGTACTGAAACATCTCATTCCGTTTGTTTTCTTCAAGATGGTTGTGATATTGGTTTAAACTCTAATAATATTCTGAGAAAAATGGATAGACTGCTTTGTGATCTGTTATCTGTTCCAATGGTGAGTTATCAGGCCTTATGGTGCCGCACAGTGCATGCTTGATATTTAGCAAGTAGCTGACGTGTTTTCGCAAGATGTCAGGTCTGACATCACCGAGACAATTCTCACCAGGTTGCTGCAGTGAACATAGGAATTTTCAGCCAATAGATATTACCCCCTAAAAAGAAACGCAATCATTTTTTACCATTTTCTCACCCGTGTGCCATTTCAACTGGGCGCCAAGCACAGGATTTTACAGATGTCATGTATATGACACAGAGCAGAGTCGTTTGTTTTCCTCACATGTTCACTGTACCTCAGTGTTTACCTGTGCTCGGTAGCATGATCGGGAAAGGTCTGTTCCTCATGCCAGATGAACTCTGAATATCTGTGTTGTGTAACTTTTGCTTCTGTGACTTGCAGAAAGCTTTGAAATGTTTCCAGCCTGGTTTTGACAGTGTCATGTGTATCTTCTCGGCCTGTTGCAGAACTTGACAAAGCTCAGGAGACTGAACCTTGATGGAAACAACTTCACTAAAGTGCCGGCTCTCCCTCCCTCACTGGTGGAGCTGAAGATCAACGATAATAAACTCAGTGGTCTCACTCCCCACAGCTTTAAGGGTAAACACACAACCACAGTGTCCGTATGAACTCACTATTCAACGCTCAAGTCCAGTAAAAGATCTGTTTTTCAGGTTAATCTGGGCATTTTAAAATTAATTTTATCTACTTGCTGTTTAATCTAGATTAATGGTACACTAACTATAGGGTCTTCATAAGCAAACAACCACAAATGAGATATTTTTAATGTTTCTCCAAGACAGCAGCAATATTATTAAATGGAGAGCAAATTCCTAAGAAAAACACCCCAGTAATCTCACATTTCTCCTATAGTTTCAACAATGTCTCAATATGTGCTCAGATTTGTGTCTTCTATGCAGTTTGCGTTGTAAAAACTGTGCATCTCCTCCATCATCATCACACGCATGTGTCGTGGTGCTCACGTGAACAGCATCGGCTGCCGTAGGACTCGAAAGCGCTGCACTATTACAACGTAAACTGCGTGGGAGACTGACATAGGCTAGAAAGAAATTGTTGAATAAAGTAATTATTTTTGTTTGTTTTTGCGCACAAAAAGTATTCTCGTCGCTAAACCACTCGAGTCACATGGACTATTTTAACGATGTCTTTACTACCTTTCTGGACCTTTGAATGTGTTAATGAAATAGCTGTCTATGGAGAGGTCAGAGAGCTCTAGGAATTCAGAAAAAATATGTTAATTCGTCTTCCGAAGATGAACGAAGGTCTTACTGTGCATTCACACCGCCGGCGAAGATCGTCAAAGTGGCCGGAAGTCATTAATTTTCAATGGGAGCCGGCGGCGAGCTCCGGATGATTTAGGCATCGAGGAGAGTTTAAATCAGGTCAACTTTATGAGCTATAGGGTTGGGTATCGTTTTTTTTTTTTTATGATACCGGTGCTAAACCGATACGTTTAAAACGGTATCAGTGCCTAAATGTGCCTGAACCGATACTTTAAAAAAAACTGAAATAAAAAAGAGCCATAAAACGACATGGATGACATTAAAGAATGGCTTTTAATTATTATTTAAATTGAAAAATGTATTAAAAGTTTAAAAGTATACTTGAATATAATATAAATAAATAAATACAAAACACAATTTACTTAACAAATTCACAGTAAAACTAAAGCCACCTAACCCAACTACAATAGGCCTAATTTAACACTAAATAACAGTTACAGTAATAACAGCAAAGTAGTCGGTATTCTTGGTATGCTACAAACCAGCTTCAAAGTTTGGCAGAAATATGACCATATTCTCTGGCTAAATATTTTTGAATGGATCGCCTTATTGTTTCCATGGCGACACGTCATGCTTCTCACATGACCCACAGCAGCCACAATAGCGCTGTATGACAGCTCAGCTGTATCGTTGTTATTTCGTTTTCTCTTTTTTATTCAAAATATTCACAAACTTGTTAACTATGTCATGAACTATATGATATTCTGATTTTCAAATATGTGTGAGTGAATGTGTGTTAGCTGATCTATAATGCGTGATGGGCGCCGCCATGTTAATTTGCGCATCAGAGAATCGGATCCGTCAGATTTACATCACGTAAATTCATCCACGAAACACATGAAAGTAAGTGACCGCTGAACTGGGAGAAGAATAGAGTAAACGATATAGTTACTATATAATGTGTATCTGATATGAATAAAACACGTAGTCAAATTATAACTGTCTGAAAGGATTGTGAAACCTAAAATAAACATTATATGGTTGAAAACACTGAATAGTTGTGATATGTGATGAGCGCTGAACGTCTCTGGCTCGGCGCCAGCTAAAGCAGGATGAATTTTGAATTTAAGTGGCAAAGAAATGAGGCACAGAAATCTGTTCTGATTCGGCCCGGTTATATAGGTACCTTATTGGCAACGGGTTTCGGTTCATATTGGCAACCCTAATGAGCTGTCTATGACGCGGTGCGGCGGCAACCAATCGTAATGTAGAGTGCTCCGCTTGAGAGGATTCCAGAGAACACAGTCCTGTAAACTTTGGTTCCGACCACATTACTTCCCAAGCAAAATGGAGGAGAGGTTGGTCGCTGTGGTGGGTTTGATAAGGTGGCGCGCAATACTATTTATAGGCAACATTTTCATGCTAGAACGCTTGTTTTTCAGCGGGAATGCAATTAATTTGCTCAAAACAACATCGATTTGACCAATTGCATTAATGCTGCACTTCAACCAGGACAGTTATTGTAATGTATGCTGCACACAAATTAATGTCAATGTTAATTAAAGACCACGGCTAGTAAACATCTCCTATAAACTGCATGTTTAAACTTGTATAAACTTAACCATAAACACAAAAGCCACACCACACAAATTGCTTTTAATAGGTTTATTTCATTAGCAAACATGTAACCATAATTAAAGGGTTTGTTCACCCAAAAATGAAAATTCTGACAATAATTACTTACCCTCATGTCGTTGGACACCCGTAAGACCTTTGTTCATCTTCGGAACACAAATGAAGAATTTTTGGTTGAAATCCGATGGCTCAGAAAGGCCTCCATTGGTAGCAATGTATTTTGCACTCACGAGACCCATAAAAGGTACTAAAGACGTTGTTACAAAGTCCATCTCACTACAGTTGTTCTACAATAATTTTATGAAGCAATGAGAATAGTTTTTGTGCGCAAACAAAAAAATCAAAACAGCTTTTTTCAACTTTATTCTGGGCCTCTGATGTGAACTCACGAAGCACCACTACGCATGTGCGAGAATATGATGTAGAGCCAGCGTTCTGACCTGACACATGACCCGGAAGCGAGGAGCTTTGTTTACAAGCAGAGGAAGACGCGCTGTATCTAAGCAGTTGAATTCTACATTGATTGTGCTTTAGGTCTTGGTGTAGTGCTCAAAATGGTGCTAAAGTGTGCATTTCATGGATGCCCGAACTGTGCTCGACATCATATTCTCGCGTATGCGTCATGGTGCTTCATGAGTTCATGTCTGAGGTCCAGAATAAAGTTGAATAAAGTCGCTATTTTGATTTTTTTGTTTGCGCACAAAAATTATTCTCGTCGTTTCATAAAATTATTGTAGAACCACTGTAGTGAGATGGACTTTGTAATGATGTCCTTTAGTACCTTTTATGGGTCTTATGAGTGCAAAATACATTGCTGCCAATGGAGGCCTTTAAGAGCCATCGGATTTCAAGATGATGGGTCTTATGGGTGTCGAACGACATGAGGGTAACTAACCCTTTAAGTTCTTTCCATCGATCAATTTCTTACTTTCACATTTAAAAGATTAACTTATACCCTACTGGTGATCAGTCTGCACAAATACTTCCTGCTTCAATGCTTGTTTGCTTTGCGGCCCCTTTAAATTCAGTCTAAAAAAAGACCAAGCATTCGATCATCGTCAGAGCGCCAGCGCGTCCACAAATCTTTGTACAGCGCCGAATTCTCGCCGGCGGCGGTGTGAATGCACAGTTATGGGTCTAGAACAACATGAGGGTGAGTAATTAATGACAGAATTTTCATTTTTGGGTGAACTATCCCTTTAAATGAATAGTTCACCCAAAAACGAACATTCTGTCATAATTTACTCAGCCTCAAGTTGTTCCAAACTTGTATGAATTCTTTCTTCTGCTGAACACAAAAGAAGATATTTAGAAGAATATGGGGAATACTTGAGGTTGAGTAATCATGAGTAATCATCTGTATCATTTGTGGGTGAACTATTCCTTTAAGTGTAATTACCAATTTAGGGAATCTAATGTTATTTTCCCCTTCAGGTCTGTCACAGCTGCTGACACTGGAGTTAGAGGATAATTATTTCCATGATGGAAATGTGTCTCCTCTGGCCTTCAAACCTCTGAAGAGGCTGATTTACCTCAGGCTTGATGACAATAAATTCAGAGCTATTCCCTCTGGTCTGCCTGTTTCAGTACAGGTCAGTCACATTTTGTGTCTCAAAAGCACAAAAGTTGCAGTGCATACGTACATACTATATACACTGTGCAAAACATGCTCTAGATTTTAATAGGGTGTTGTTGATTTGTAACTACTTCAGGAGCTGCATCTGTCTGACAACAAGATCGAGGTGGTCCATTCAGGGCTCCTCAACAAGACCACAAATCTGAGAATCCTGAACCTCAGCCATAACCGAATCCGAGAGGACCGCATTCATCCAAGAGCATGGATACACTTGCTGTGAGTTCAGATCTCTCTCTCTCTCTCTCTCTCTCTCTCTCTCTCTCTCTCTCTCTCTCTCTCTCTCTCTCTCTCTCTCTCTCTCTCTCTCTCTCTCTCTCTCTCTGCTGTTAGGTGCCATCTTGTGGACAGTTACTGTAATGCATAAGAACAGGAACTCTTGTTGAATAAAGAGATGGAGCACTTACATTTGCATAAAACTTATAAATGCATTTCAAGCCCAGTCTATAATGACGTGTGTAGTACCATATATGATATTATCATCAAATAACATCATTATTTGTGTACAAAGTCATATACTTGTACATTGTTTGATCAAATATACAGTAATATTGTAAAATATTGTTACTGTTTATAATAACACTTTTCTATTTTGATATATTTTAAAATGTAATTTATTCCTGTGATACATTACTCAGCAGCCATTACTCCTGTCCATATTTTTGTGGAAATCAATTTAATGCATCCTTTTAATCAATTTAATGCATCCTTGCTAAATAAAATGATTAATTTCTTTCAAAAACATGAAAGAATTTCTTACTGACTTAACTTTGGGATGTTGTGTACATTTTATTATATGAGAGAAAAAAAGCTATATATTCAAAACTTTAATAATATAATCCTTTTTTTTTTCTTTACAAAAATTTATGGGAGATCAAACAAAAATTGGCAGACACTTATTTATAAATATATAACTATGGATTAAATATGTTAATTTTATCAGATCCATTGGCTACTGGTTGATGATGTTGAACTGTGAGTTCAGGCACCATGAGTTTGAATCTGGCTTGTGACACTGTGAACAAAAACTGTCATTAAATATTACATATTTAATTATATAGTGTATCATTAATTCCCCCATCTTCACAGACAAGGCATAAATCTAGTCCCAGATTAAAATGCATGTTTGAGCTGTCTTAACTGAAAGCAACTTGCACTGACATACACTCACCTAAAGGATTATTAGGAACACCATACTAATGCAGTGTTTGACCCCCTTTCGGCTTCAGAACTGCCTTAATTCTACGTGGCATTGATTCAACAAGGTGCTGACATTCTTTAGAAATGTTGGCCCATATTGATAGGATAGCATCTTGCAGTTGATGGAGATTTGTGGGATGCACATCCAGGGCACGAAGCTCCCGTTCCACCACATCCCAAAGATGCTCTATTGGGTTGAGATCTGGTGACTGTGGGGGCCATTTTAGTACAGTGAACTCATTGTCATGTTCAAGAAACCAATTTGAAATGATTCGAGCTTTGTGACATGGTGCATTATCCTGCTGGAAGTAGCCATCAGAGGATGGGTACATGGTGGTCATAAAGGAATGGACATGGTCAGAAACAATGCTCAGGTAGGCCATGGCATTTAAACGATGCCCAATTGGCACTAAGGGGCCTAAAGTGTGCCAAGAAAACATCCCCCACACCATTACACCACCACCACCAGCCTGCACAGTGGTAACAAGGCATGATGGATCCATGTTCTCATTCTGTTTACGCCAAATTCTGACTCTACCATCTGAATGTCTCAACAGAAATCGAGACTCATCAGACCAGGCAACATTTTTCCAGTCTTCAACTGTCCAATTTTGGTGAGCTCGTGCAAATTGTGTTTTTCCTATTTGTAGTGGAGATGAGTGGTACCCGGTGGGGTCTTCTGCTGTTGTAGCCCATCCGCCTCAAGTTTGTGCTTGTTGTGGCTTCACAAATGCTTTGCTGCATACCTCGGTTGTAACGAGTGGTTGTTTCAGTCAAAGTTGCTCTTCTATCAGTTGAATCAGTCGGCCCATTCTCCTCTGACCTCTAGCATCAACAAGGCACTTTCGCCCACAGGACTGCCTTATACTGGATGTTTTTCTCTTTTCACACCATTCTTTGTAAATCCTAGAAATGGTTGTGCGTGAAAATCCCAGTAACTGAGCAGATTGTGAAATACTCAGACCGGCCTGTCTGGCACCAACAACCATGCCACGCTCAAAATTGCTTAAATCACTTTTCTTTCCCATTCTGACATTCAGTTTGGAGTTCAGGAGATTGTCTTGATCAGGGCCACACCCCTAAATGCATTGAAGCAACTGTCATGTGATTGGTTGATTAGATAATTGCATTAATGAGAAATTGAACAGGTGTTCCTAATAATCCTTTAGGTGAGTAGTGTATCTTAAAATATGTCAGTGGCATTGTTTTGTCTCAAGATGCACACCAGTAATGGGTTTTTTTTAGGGCAAATTTATAAAAGCTACTTAAATATCCTAATTGAACTAAGGCCTAATCCTGACTTAATCTAAGCCCTGTCTGTAAAACCAGGCCATTATATAGTATAATAAAGTATTTCAGAACTGTTTTGAACCATCTTCAAAAATGTCTTTATCCACAGAAAACTGGAGTATTTGGACCTTTCTCACAATAAACTGGTTCACGTTCCCTCTTTTTTACCGGTTGGTCTGCGTCAACTCGTCTTGCATCATAACCAAATTGAGCGCATTCCTGGCTATGTGTTCGGCCACCTGCGGCCTGGACTGGACTCCCTACAGCTGTCTTACAACCGTCTGCGTGAAGACGGGATTAATGAAGTGTCCTTCATTGGCCTGTACAATTCACTGACTGAACTTCTGTTGGACCATAATCAGCTCAGATCCATCCCACGAGGCATTCTACAGTTAAAGACTCTGCAGCACCTGAGACTGAACCACAACTACATCAGGTTAGTCAGTCTGTCTGTCTGTCATCTATCTATCTATCTATCTATCTATCTATCTATCTATCTATCTATCTATCTATCTATCTATCTATCTATCTATCTATCTATCTATCTATCTATCTATCTATCTATCTATCTATCTATCTATCTATCTATCTATCTGTCTGTCTGTCTGTCTGTCTGTCTGTCTGTCTGTCTTTTATTCTATTTATCTGTCTGTCATCTATCTGTCTGTCTGTTTGTCATCTATCTATCTATCTATCTATCTATCTATCTATCTATCTATCTATCTATCTATCTATCTATCTATCTATCTATCTATCTATCTATCTATCTATCTATCTATCTATCTATCTATCTATCTATCTATCTATCTATCTATCTATCTATGTCTGTCTACCTTTTATTCTATCTATCTCTTTCTGTCTATCTATCATCTGTCTGTCTTTTATTCTATCTATCTATCTATCTATCTATCTATCTATCTATCTATCTATCTATCTATCTATCTATCTATCTATCTATCTATCTATCTATCTATCTATCTATCTATCATCTATCTATCTATCTATCTATCTATCTATCTATCTGTCTGTCTGTCTGTCTGTCTGTCTGTCTGTCTGTCTGTCTGTCTGTCTTTTAATCTATCTATCTATCTATCTATCTATCTATCTATCTATCTGTCTATCTGTCTATCTGTCTGTCTGTCTGTCTGTCTGTCTGTCTGTCTGTCTGTCTGTCTGGCGTTTTACAAATTAGTATGTTTATACATATACATTTATTTTGTCCACTTATAGGAGTATATTTAGAACATAGATAGCCTTCTTAAACGTCTCAATGGAGAGTGTTTTTAACCTGATCTTCTCCCTATAGCTACATCACTATGAACTCATTGTGTGACACCACGGCCCGTGAGGACTCCCTGCTGGTGTCTGTTCACCTGGAGTACAACCTGATCGACCGCCGCCTCATCCCGCCCACAGCCTTCTCCTGCATCAAAACCTACCAGAGCATCCTTCTGCGGCCCCAGAGATACGAAGAGCACCAGGAATGAGCTTACTTTTTCAAAGTTTACAGAGCATCTTAATTCAAGTCATAATTCAGAGATTTAAGTGAAATAACGATACAGATGCAGTTCCCTTTTTACACTAGAGGCCTTTCATTTGGTGTTAGTTGTGTTTTATGGATGTTCTGATAGTCTCATTGGGGCCACACATGCACATGCATATTTGTGCCTAACTGCAACTAAAATCTACTGCAGACATTTGTCATTAGCATTGGCTGTGTTTATGCTTTA